>JAIPMN010018985.1:0-11799 GCA_020650975.1 Apostichopus californicus
TTTATGTTAACCAGTCAAAGTAAAGGAGAACACTTCCCATAAATTAAGGTTTTTTTAAAATTTGTATTGTTTTATATTAATATTATTTATTAATATTAATTGTTCCTCTCTCTCTCTGTCTGCATCAACCAGCCTATATCATAATTTTGACTTATCACAAGTAATATTCCAGCTACTTAACTACTCTCTAGTTGTTACAGTTCACACATAGTGTATTAACAGTTGTGCTCATCATCTCATTGACAGCATAATGCCAGAAGACAATGTGGAGTCCGAGGGCAGCTACAGTCCAATACCGGAGGAGAAGACCGAGACCAAGTATCTCTCAGTAGATACTAAGATAGATGAGCAGAAGGGAGAGAAATATCTTGCTCTCGAAGCAGAAGAGGAGAAGACTTGGTGGGATAACCAGACCAATAGGACAATTGTCGCAGTCTTTATTTCAGTTGCCTTCATTGCCCTGATTGCAGCATTGGTCTTTCTGTTACCATGCACTGAGGATGACTCTGAACTGACTACAAATGAACCGAACACAACTGTCTTCACAGAAATTCTGACTGGCTATGAAGAATGACCTGGCAAGCAGCCAATCCTTCGTACCCAGGCGTATATGCAAACTTGCAAGCAGCCAGTCCTACTACCCAGGTGTATGCAAACTTGTATCGTTTGGAAAATTGGAAAATGAGTCCAGTCAAGTACCAGTACTGAACACGTTCACAAACTGGTGAAAGGAAGCAAACTTTAAATAACTAAACAATATCATGGTTCATGCAAAATGCATGTTATTGCATTTGTTTAACTGTATTTCTTACAATAGGTGGGGGTTGGTTTTCTTTTTGTGGTGACTTTTGATACTACTATCAGCATGTTGCTTATCTTTTATATAGTCTGTTGCTTGGTCAGTGGTTTTCCAGTTTTAACATGCCCTCTGCATGTCTCTATGCAATCTGAATAGCTTCATAATACACAGGAAGGCTTATACTTGTAACAGGTCTTTATAACTAGAATGTTTGAGCGACTGAAACATGTAACCACCACTCCTACTTGTAGAGGCTCTTGTATAGCAAGTCTAGACAGTAAGCATATCAGTTTAAATATTTTATTGTTACTAAGTATGTGATGGATTTCCCAGCGCCATGAGGGACAACGTATGTTGAACACCACATTACCATTAAGTACACGCCCTCGAATTGTTCATAGGCTACAATCTTTGCTCTTAGCAATATTGACAGATATCAAGTGTTTAGCAATTGCAAATCATGATTTGATGAACCAAAGCGTATGATTGTATCTTATAGTCTCCAGAGAGTTGATTTAAGAGGGTGTCCAACTTCCAGTTACCCTCTAATTGTTGATCAGTTTTTGATTCCTTGCTGAAGGCAGAACTGGTTTGGGTTGTTGTTGGTTGGTATTGGTCATAAATTGTTAGTGCAATAACTTTGAAAGTATAGTTTTGGATGAACTTCATATTTCTTACACGTATATTTACCTTAGTAACTGACTGCAAGACCCAGTTCTTGTAAGTGAATGTTAAAGGTATCTGAGGTCTTCTAGGTTGAAAAACCTTGTAGATATGAAAGCTTACATAAAAAGTGACACTTGGATCAACTTCATATTTGGTATGTGATCCACCTTAGAGAGTAAAAATCAAGGATCCCCTATTATATTCTGTTATTAAGGTTAAAAGAGATCAAAGTCTGATATCCTTGTTAACAGGATAACCACAAAGGAAGCTGGGAATTTACCCTTGATGAGAAACTTGCCGTCAAGAGTGGTCAAAACTTGATAAGTTTACGTACTGTGAACTCTTTTGTCTGTTATGTTGTTCTGTAATACTTTGAATTTTAATGACCACATGTTCCAGTGTTATGAGCTGATTTGCATCTTGACTGGTTACAGACATTTCTCAGCGAGTGGGTGGTGGACCTACAGCATAACTTTTAATGTGATTCTTTATAAATAGACTTTGGTACTATGAAAAGCTTCCAGTTTTAAGGTTTTAAGTGGTAAATACAAATGTTTTTCAGTGAATTTGCATTTTATTTTCATTGAATATATTTCTTTTCAAGTTCCAAACATTGGATGGATGCAAATTTCTCATTAAGCTTTGTGTTCAGTGACATTGTGTTTCCTGGTCTTACTGTAGCTGGTCCCTCAAAACATTGCATTGCATTGCATTGATAATTTGAATTCAGAAAATTCAGAAAAGTTTAGTGTATCGATGCCAATTCTAATATTTCAAATAGGATTTATATATATACCATAAAGTGAAATAGCTATGTAAGTATTATTTATCCAGGAATACTGAAATTTGTTTTCAAGGTTTATAATATTTATCAAACTTCTAGCCAATTGGACGTGTAAGCTACTAGTTACTTCCTGTTAGAAGCGTGTTCGTTGATCATTACATTTTGAATAATGCATTACTTTTTATTAGAACATAAGACTGAAATGCTTTGTCTTGACCCAATTTCTTTGATGTATGCACCATGAACCTTCTCTGGGGGAGGGCAACAAAATTTCTCCCTATCATGAATTTATCCAAGCTTCACAATTCAGGTTAAATTTTCCAGTCGTTGACCCCAAATGACCTGTGGTCTCCAGAAAAACAGCACGGTTCTTAAATTAAGTACAATGTTTATCCAAGCTTTAATATTAAAACTTCTTAACCCAAACCTAATGGCTTCTTGTATTCAATAAGGTGGTTCAATATGCTAAGTATGAACTTTCAAAGATATTGTGGTGAGAAGTTAAAGCATCACACACATATACACAAGACCACCATGACATAGATTTCTACAGTTTTCAGCAAGGAATCATTGCACTGTATTAGATACCTCCTTCAGTACTGTGGGACATGCATTCAAGAGGGCAGTTTCAAAAAGCATTTGAAGTAAGATTACATTCAAAGAATTACACAAGGAAACTCCCTTAAACATTCATTATTCAATGGTAATGTGGAATACAAAATCACTAAAGAAAGAACAAAACAAAGAACGGAAGTAATTTTCATTTTTTTATTTCTTTACATATAAAAATATAGCAAGGACTATGTGAAGAGTATGAAAGTTAACATTCTGTGATTCTACACTTCATTGTGTGTGCAACTCAGTTCAATTTAATGGACAGACTATTAATAATGAGATGAAATTACCAGAGCACAGAACAGCCTCAACAATGGACAAATTGACTTTGGCATCACAAGCTTACCCACAGCTAGTCTAGTAATTACAACAAACATATTTAACTTGGGTGAAGAAAAGTTCATAATTTTATTAAGTTTGTTAACCTATAACTAACATGTAATGTATTCACTATGTCCTCTATCTGAAAAATGTGTACAGCAGTCCATAAGACAAGATATTTACAACATAATTTAAAAATACAAGTATTTGTAAAATTATGCAGCATCCTACACCATCAATTCATATGAAGTAATTAAATATAGCAAATATGGACTAGTGGGCAAACATACAGGTGTACAGTTCTATGCAATAATGTTCAAGGGAATCTGAATCTGTCTTAGTACTACGATCATAGTAATAAAGGAATATGACTTTCTTCCTTAGCAGAAGTGGAACAGATTAGCACAAAGCTACATGAACATATATAGCAAAGTTTTGGAAAGCCCAAGTAACATTACTGTACTCAATCCAAATGAAAATAACCACCAAGCTAGTGGCTACTAATTGTATGGAACTTCATACAGTACTATGCTGTTTGTAATCTACATAAATGAATGGAAATGGCAGTAGTCAATACCCAAATAGTTTACAAGAAGACTTACACTCAGCACAAGATAGAGCTCCATCACGTGTGGTGTTAAAGGTGTCATGAACATTTCAACTAAATGTATCATTCACTCTCTAATCAATATATTACTTTACCATCCTCTCCAGTCTCAGATGAGTAAGGAATGTTTGATCAGTGGAAACACAAGATGAAATTAAACATCTCAAATGTTTCATTCACATAATTTGTAGCATCATTGACAGGGATGGTTAGCAATATTACTCCTTGTAAATAGCAGAACTCAACTTACTTCCATGCTAGCAATGAACCACTAATGTACACAAAACAACAGTAAGTACAATAACTTGAATTGTTGACTTTGGGTACAGCTTGTTATAGTTAGGTTTAAAGTAGCCAAGCAACATACAAAAGTACAGCAGCACTTGCTGCATTAATGTTTACATTGATGATGTTTGATACATCAGCAAGACAGCCCAACTATGCTCTTCCGATACCTACTCTGTCAAAATAAGTCTGCTCTTCCAACACTTAGTGGTACCCTGCAATGACATATGGTCAATGACTTTGCTATCACAACTAGAAGAGATATCACATTGGCCAACAGAATTTATAACTAACTGTTAGCTGGTGGTCAACTCAACTAGACATTCTTGTGTGATTCTTCTCAACCATGTACATGACCTCCCAAAAGTTACTTCCAAGCTCTGCAATGTCTGCCTCAATAATAATACCATCAGTATTCTTGAAAACCTTCAGGATAAAAAAGAAATAAAAAACATTAGAAAAAAGCTTCACTCATTGAAAAGAAAACTTAGCAAGTCTGGCCTCTGTGTGTAAACCCATTTTTCTTATTGATTTTATAGTTCCTGCTAGGATCTAAACATCCATCCATTAGAGCCTAACGGGTACTATTTCTTGCTTAGATGGAACATGAAAGTGTTGTATGCCATCACCAAGTATCAATATTTACCAGTTACCAGCTGTATTCCAAGTTTTTATATAATCTGATTAAAGGTTGTGGAGTCTTGCAATTTAAAATTTAGGTCCCTCCCCCAAAAATTGTGCCCAGCAAAATTATGTGCACCAAATGGTCCCCAAAGAAAGTGTCCCAATATGTATTTGAGGTGAAAATAGAATCTGGGCCCGGATGGAAAGTGGGCCCAAATGTTCCCGAACATATATGACTCCTCAGTTTCGGGCCCAAAGAATGTGTGCCAAAATGTTTTGGAGGTGGAAATAAAATTTGGATAAACTGGCACAAAAATGGGCCCTGCCTCTTTTGGGGGTCCAGATAATCCCCAAAAAAGTTCTTCATGTCCTAGCTATTAACCAACAACTATACAAAGTTTGGCTACATCCAACTTAAGGGTTTAAGTTGTGGAGTTATTGCTTTTTTTTTTTACATAAATCTCATTAAATAGTCCAGCGCAAAAAAGCGGTAGGGCACATTTCACTTTTATGTTGATGCATGGCTAGTATGACAAATATCCATTACTCCATTTTTGAGTGAACTAAGAACCAAGCAAGTGTCACAGACACACACCACAACCTGACTGCATAGGTTCTCTTGCCTCCAGCAAGGAATCAAAAACCTTGTATCAGATATTTTTACAATTCATAAAATAATAAGTGAAAAGCCAACAAGGGAGCTCATTTTCAAATGTATTTCAAATAATGGTGCTTAACCTTCAAAATTCATATCATAAATATAGGATGGACACTATCATAATTTTCTTTGGAGTTTTGGCACTGCTTCAATATGATACTTCCTGTTTGTTTTTTTTATCCAGCATTATCATTTGCATCCATGTTTCTTTGTCAGCTTGACATAAGGACACACCATTCTCATTGAAGGTGACCTTGTAGCCAAAATATACATATTGATGCACGCCTATATTTAATCAGATTTAGGCTTAGCGCATAACTGTGTGCTTAAACTCACTACGGTAACACAACAGTATATGTATAACTATGTATAACTAAATCTGGCTCAGAAAGTTGAAATCATCAAGGGTATTTATGACAGGGATAACTAAAATCATCACGGCCAGAAGACTCATCACTTTAATCTTCTAATATTACATTTGCAAAATGAACATGAAAATATATAATGATACATAGATGTACACAGTTAAACATTCAATTTACCAGAGTATAAGAAGAGAACTGCTGGTGAGCTCCCTACTGAGCGTGGTGAATCTTCCAATTAATTCTTCGTGGATTCTGAAAGGAAAGCATGCTTCATTAAATACCATTCAATAATCCTTGCAGGCTACACGCATATCCTCTTAACTTATACATCAAATATTAAGAACAGGAGACTTGTTCTCTGCACATATGAATTCATGTAGGAATTTATAACATTTGATAGCAGTCATGTTACACATTCCCTTTCCACGATCACGCAGCTGGTTACAAGTCAGCTGAACTTGACAAATAGATGGCTTGAGATATGAAATATTTTTAGTATTATCGATCAATATCAATAAATAGAAGCGTTTTCTATACTTTACTATAGTTAGGTCCTGCAGGGCCACCAACAAACCTAGGATACACCAACATTGCAGTACACACTTAAGTAACACCAATGTCACCACAGGGGTAATGTAGAACAGTGCACTTCACTATAGACAATACACAGAAATGAAGCACAGAGCTTGTGAAAACAAGAGAAGGAGCCCTCTACATGTTCATTGGAACACAACATCATTACTTAATTAATTATCAACAACTCTTTTAATTCAATTGGAGACAGACTTTCAAGCAGTTACACATTGTTTGCTCACACAGCTGGTAACAAGTCAGATAAGTGATTTCAATGGGTTATAATCACTGACAATCATTGCCCAGTGCTTATCATCATTCAAGCCACACAGCTGACAATGCATAAAGCCTAACATCACTCAAAATATAGACTTACTCATCTCATCTCTGGAATGCCTTCAATCTGGGAGGAACAAAGAAATGATACATGTTATCATTTTGTGCAATTCTGTGTGCTAAAAACAACACATAACAGTACACAAGAAGGTATTGTAGCTTCATAAGGACAATGTCACATACCTTGTATTTTCCTTTCTAGCTTGACTAACCCTATATATAATCTGTCAAGGTCCACCTGTTTAGACTATCTGATAAACATATTCCTTGTGTGCTGTTGATAGCACCCCAGTATTGATTTCCACTATTAATCCTGCCATACCTACTTCGTCTAACACTTGTTTAATGCCTGTTGTGGATCCTTGAAGTGATAACTTGAAGTGGGGTTTCACTTGACACAAATGTGTATACATACATTATGATGATCCTATTCAACATATCACATCATGATATGATATATAACAACTCATGAAATTTTAAGCATTCAGATAACAGAAATAACTAAGTCCCATCAGTGGCTCTTTCAAACTCTAAATAAATGTATTAAATCTAGTACTGATAATAAAGTGTGAATTGGGATTGCAATCATCATTGGAAGATTTTGCTGCAGAATACTAATACAACAACAATTACTTGCTCACATCTGGCTCAGAAAGTTAAGTCATCAAATATATTATGCCAGGGATAACTTTAATCATCATTGCCAGAATGCAGTGACAACAACACATTTTATTGTAATTTCACAGTGAAGTTAATTGAAAGCAAAAATATTGGGATACTAACCAAGAGTTGAGCCCATTACAATAAGTGTGTGCCACTGGTTACTGCATCAAGTTTCATCTTCACATAAATTCTGAAAGAAAACAATATTAATAGCATATTATTTTATTAAGTTAGCAAGTTCACACGCAAATTTTCTTATTCTTTTATAAATTCCTAGTACACCATAACAAACAATTGTTCAGGTTTGAACCATTGTATGAAGAGAGTGTGTTGCTAAGACAATTTATTGTCACAGAAAGCAAACATGAAAAGCGGACATTACTGAAATTAATATCATCTGGTACAGCTGGTAACAAGTCAGATAAGTGATTTCAAAGGGTTATAATCACTGACAATCATTGCCCAGTGCTTATCATCATTCAAGCTACACAGCTGACAATGACACTGCATAAAGCCTAATATCTCTCAAAATATAGACTTACTCATTGGTCCTCTCGTCTCTAGAATGTCTTCAATCTGGAAGGAATAAAGAAATAATACATGATATCATTTCATGCACATAACAGTATACAAGAAGGTATTGTAGGTTCATAAGGACAATGTCACATCCCTTGTATTTTCCCCTCCAGCTTGGCTTACCCTAAATAATCTGTCAAGGTCCACCTGTTTAGACTATCTGATGAATATATTCCTTGTGTGCTGTAGATAGCACACCAGTATTGATTTCCAATGTTAAACCTGCCATACCTACTTTGTCTAACACTTCGCTTAAAGCCTGTTGTGGATCCTTGAAGTGATAACTTGAAGTGGGGTTTCACTTGACACAAATGTGTATACATACATTATGATGATCCTATTCAACATATCACATCATGATATGATATATAACAACTCATGAAATTTTAAGCATTCAGATAACAGAAATAACTAAGTCCCATCAGTGGCTCTTTCAAATTCTTCATAAATGTATTAAACATTGGATAACCAAAAATCTAGTACTGATAATAAGTGTGAATTGGGATTGCAATCATCATTGGAAGATTTTGCTGCAGAATACTAATACAACAACAATTACTTGCTCACATCTGGCTCAGAAAGTTAAGTCATCAAATATATTATGCCAGGGATAACTTTAATCATCATTGCCAGAATTTAGTGACATGAACACATGTATTCAATTAAACTGTCAACACTGCTTACAATCACAAATTAAATTAGGACTGTTGAAGAGGTGAACTACACAATTATGTAAGACCAGACAAAGATTCCTAGACTCAAATTACCAACTTGTAATTTCAAAGTGAAGTTAATTGAAAGCAAAAATACTGGGATACTAACCAAGAGTTGGGCACATTACAATAAGTGTGCCACTGGTTACTGCATTGAGCTCCATCTTCAAATGAATTCTGAAGAGAAAATAATATTAATAGCATATTATTTTATTAAGTTCACAGGCAAATTTTCAAATTCTTCTGTATCTTTTATAAATCCCTAGAACACCATTACAAACAATTGTTCATGTTTGAATAATTGTCTGAATAGAGTGTGTTGCTAAGACAATTGCAAAGTCACAGAAAGCAAACATGAAAAGCGGACATTACTGAAATTAATATCATCTGGTACAGCTGGTAACAAGTCAGATAAGTGATTTCAATGGGTTATAATCACTGACAATCATTGCCCAGTGCTTATCATCATTCAAGCCACACAGCTGACAATGACACTGCATAAAGCCTAACATCTCTCAAAATATAGACTTACTCATTGGTCTTCTCGTCTCTCATCGGTCTTCTCGTCTCTGGAATGTCTTCATTCTGGAAGGAACTAAGATATAATATATGTTATCATGTTATGTACATAACATTATACAAGAAGGCATTGTAGCTTCAGAAGGACATTGTCACATACCTTGTATTTCCCTTCCAGCTTGGCTAACCCTATATATAATCTGTCAAGGTCCACCTGTTTAGACTATCTGATAAACATATCCCTTGTGTGCTGTAGATAGCACCCCAGTATTGATTTCCATTATGTAACCTGCCATACCTTGTCTAAAACTTGTTTAATGCCTGTTGTGGATCCTTGAAGTGGGGTTTCACTTGACACAAATGTGTATACATGATGATGATCCTATTCAAATTCTTAATAAATGTATTAAACAATGGATAACCAAAAATCTAGTACTGATAATAAAGTGTGAATTGGGATTGCAATCATCATTGGAAGATTTGCTGCAGAATACTAATACAACAACAATTACTTGCTCACATCTGGCTCAGAAAGTTAAGTCATCAAATATATTATGCCAGGGATAACTTTAATCATCATTGCCAGAATTTAGTGACAACAACACATTTTATTTATCTGTCAACACTGCTTATAATCACAAATTAAACTTGGACAGTTGAAGTGGTGAACTATACAATTATGTAAGACCAGACAGACAGCTGACAATGACACTGCATAAAGCCTAACATCACTCAAAATATAGACTTACTCATTGGTCTTCTCGTATCTGGAATGTCTTCATTCTGGAAGGAATAAAGAAATAATACATGTTATAAGCACTGATCACATTTCATGCACCTATGTGTGTAACAAATAACACATACAGGAAGGCAACATTGGTTCAAGCAGACGACTTTTCTCATCTGTGGTGGTCCTCCTGTTTACACTACGCCTCCATCTAATCTCCTAAGGTCATTCTGATTGTACAGCAGCCATACTCCACTATCAAACCATATTATACTTTGTTGACAGGTTTTGTACCCGCCCATCTTTGGCTTCTTGAAGTGATCAAGAATGGTGGGGACCCACAAGATATACACAGATGTTTACATTATGAAGGGCCTATTCAACATGAAAGAACATGTCGATAGAAACTGACATTTTTGTTAACACCAATACAAAACAGAACCATGCTGCTCAGGAAATCTTAAACCCTTCAGATATCAGGAATAAGTATGTTTCTGTCAGTGGCACTTTCAAATTCTTGAACCAATATACTCGACATGCAACTAACAAAAATTATATTGATAATAAAGGGTGCTTTGGAACATCCATCATAGCTGGAAGATTCTCATGCAAAACCACTATCTCTGTTAAAATTTGGCTCAGACAAGTTACTCATCAAATATATTATGACAGGGGAACTTAAATCATCACGGCCAGAATAGTTGCTAGAACACTATATTCTAGGACTGTCAACACTGCTTACAATTATATGAATTCATTACAACTATAAGACAATATGCATAGGGCAATAAATTACAATGTTCAGACTGGGACAATTATCACAGCCAGTTTTCAAATGATTGCATCTTTGTTTCCAAAGACTGCGAAGATGACAAAAATGCCAATGGACACCTTTAAAAACATTATCGAATAGGCATGTACAATGGTTACACATTGGCAGTGCTGAAAATGTTTTAGTATATTGCACAGAGCCTGCATGACAGACAAAAGGAATGGAATACTAACCCACACAGTGAATGGGATACCAGACAGCCTCAAGACAGAATTAACGAGATATCTTCCACCCGGTATAATCATCTGCAACAAGAAAGGTTCAGATAACAAATATCATTAACTTTAATTTTATTTAATGGTTTTAACTTAATCCTGACATTGCACTTAATGAAATCTTGCTAAAGATCATCATATGTTCTGAGTCAATATGCCACCAAATATTTCATGGACTGCATTTATCAGCTCAGTGAGCCCACAATGTCTGAAATTAGTTCAGATAGTGTGGTTATCATCATTGCTGATATACGGAGCAGGGTTGGGCAATATGGAAACAAATATATTTATATATTGGTGCAAGTATGTGTACCTATAGTAAGTAACACATGGTATACTGTCAATTACATCGTACCACTGTATATCTTAAAATACTACTGAATAGATTATGAGATTTAAGAGCATTGTAATTAAAAGAGCTAATTTTGTGTTCCTTTAGGCTCAGTTACTAGATTTGTTGAGTCAAGACTTGGTTTTGGATTTTTGGCTCCCAAGTATTTCATTCCACTCTCTTCCTTGCAAGGTAATGCAGCCACAATGAAATATAATGTACAATAGCCATTCTTAGAGCATGCCTATCTTTCATGTAAACAAGTTTGACAATACATCTGCAGTTACATGCTTTCAGGGGCGTCAATCCGATTTGAAACGTGGGGGGGACATAATCGATTCGAGTATTCCGGCCGTAAGTACTATCTAAGCGGAGCGCCACCATCGGTTGGCGCGCAGCGTACCAAGAAAATTTCAGATTTCAATACCTGCCAGATCGCTGGAGATGGCACTTGCCAGGCTGGGTAGCAGCCATCTAGTTACGTCATTTCGGGAGAAAATTACAAATTCGTCAATCAGGAAATCTGCAATAAAGTTCATGCGGCCTAAATTTTTGGTGGATTATTTCCAGTTGACATGAACATTAGAACC
>JAIPMN010018987.1:0-50427 GCA_020650975.1 Apostichopus californicus
ATATATATATCATCAGCTAAGCTACATGTATTACCTTTCAGTCGCACCCTCAGAATTGAGGTAGAGTTGCCTGTATGCTGCCACCACCGCTTCTTTCACTGCCTCCTCTTTGGACCAGACTAACACCATCATCTTCCTCACCCCTTCCTGGGAGTTGGTGACGCCGAACTCGAAAGCAGACACGAAGAAGGAGACGGCCTCCAACACGTCAGAATTCGTCTTGGAGACCAGAAGCTGACAGAGGATAGGTACTGCCTCTTGGACGAGCTTAGCGAAAGTTACACAATCCTGTAATGTAGGAGAGCGCGACATGCATTTGAATCCATCACATTTAAACCATACCATTTTTTAGGAGGGAATATTTACAGCTGTATGAGAGCACAGGTAGGCAAAGAGTAAGCCATGGACCAAGTCTGACGTAAATTTCTGACAGGCCTCGATAAGGTTTTAGATAGTCTATGAACGAGGCCTCTGGAGCCTTGTAATATCAGAGCAATGCCTATATCAAACCAAAAATCAAGTCAGAGGGCTGTCTTAAGTGAGAAGGTCAACCATACCTGTGCTGTATATGACCTGAAAGTTTGGCATCCTGATACAGTATAATCCCGGACAAACTTTTTCAATGACTTGTGACATGTCTTGTAGTTCAATATGTTTGGACTTTTTATTTATTTATTTATTTATTTATTTATTTATTTATTTATTTATTTATTGTATTCCTGATTTTATTTTTCAGTTTTCCATGAAAACCATAATGATATGAGTCCTATATTAGTCATGATACTTTCTAAACCTCTCATTTTCAGATACGGCAAAAATGATTGTTGAATGGATTAATGTCACAACTTGTAAACATACCTGCAGATATTGGACTAAAACTTGCTGTTTGGTGACCTCTGTAATGGATATGCTTTCCACTTCCGTGTTGGTATTTCCCGTCAACCCTGCCTCGGCCAATCTCTGTAAGCTTTCTATATCCAACTCTTGCACATCACCCGTTGACTTATTCTCCCCTGAAAGCAAACAGAAAATAATGTTGAGAGAGATAAAAACAGTAAAACAAACAAAAGAAGAAAAAAAAAAGAAAAGTAGAAATGGCTAAGACATCAAGTGATTTTCAAGGCAACAGATAAAGGCATATTTGCATATTCATGGTGTCAACATTTAATTTCCACTTTTAGTTCAAATCCCCAACCGGATATCTTCTCCCTAACTCAAGATATGATTGAGTGAATATTACCTATTTTGATTGGCCAATATTCTCCCTTACCCTAGGGAGTAGATCACAGTAGCTCAACTGTGATGTCATCAAGGCAGAGTTTTGTCAAAGCCTTTTCAGCCAGTTGGGACAATTTCCTAATGCTAACACCTCTCTAAACTGTCCTCCAATATCATGCTCTCAAAGCACTGGTACTGTCAGTACAAACAGTTCCTAACCTTGATCTGATAGAAACATGATATTCATACTGCTCGTACTCACACTCTCAAAGCACTGGTATTGTTAGTACAAACAGTTCCTACCTTGATCTGATAGAAACATGATATTCATACTGCTCGTACGGACAATACGAGCACTCTGGAGCGGGACATAACACTACAGTATAGAAAGAATTGTCCCAACTGGGTGTTCCTATTTTAATCTTTTCCTGATTTTGTCAATGTCTGCTCAAGTTGTCAAATAATGTTTCTCCTCATGTTAAAGTCATCAAGATTCAACTTGTTTGTAAGAATATCACTTCTGTCAGTGGATGAATGTTCTGTACCACGATGACATCACTCACTCTAAGGTTGCCAGATACATAATTCATGAAATTTCACAACCTTTTTAAATATATTTGTATCTCCACGAAGCATACTTGTATCATAACAACGATGTGGCTTCGACTAAAAATGTGACAGAACATTTCCAAACATACTTTGGTGAACTGTCGACTTCAGCCACCGAATTATACCTTTTAACAAATGATAAAAGATGCGATTTACCGGTATAAATAAGTTTCAGAATTCTGAACATCTCTTTAAGGTCCCCTTCTGAATCAGTGTCATCGTCCACGTCTTGCTCATCAGAACTGAAATAAAAACCCCAAAATATGTCAAGGAATTGGATTTCTTCAACTTTTGACAAAGTAATGATTTTTAATTGAGAAAAAATAAAAACGAAGCAAAAGTCGTTCGAAAAAGCTCTACCAAATAAAAACCTGGGCATTTATTTGTTGTAAGAGTGCTACACTGGCTAATTTTATTTTTAAGTGCACAAAATAAATAAATATCATGAATGTCATTTTCTACACCTCTCTCTGAGGGGCTAAAATTTGTTACTGGCAGAATATTACCTTATAACAATGCAATAGGACAAAACAAAACAACCATTAGAGTAGTTTGTGCTTGGTTTTGTTTGGGGGGAAGGGGCAGTGAGAACAAAATTTGCTTCCAGAATAAAGTACATTGAACAGATGCTAGTCCCGATAGAAGTCAGTTGCAGCCTGAGGTATAGCATTTGGGACTTGACCACTTTTTAGAGCTCTTTGTCGATAGAAATGTGTGGCTTTAGGATGTATGGTAACAGTGGGCAGAAATCGTACCTGTTTCCTGTTGGCACTTGAGCAAAAACTCCCTCTTCAGCCCAGCATTCTCGAGCAGCTTTGAGAAGTTGAACAGCTTTTTGCAAGCTGAACTCTGTCAGGTAGGTCCTAATCTCATCAGTGACACTAGAAACAGAGAATTTATACAGACAAAAAAAAAAAAAAAAAATCACATTTGGTTTGCGTTATTTTCATCATTCAGAATGATACATACAAAGTGCACTTTTCACCGAAATTAAATGTTTTTAATATTTTTTTACCGACTCAACCAGTACGTTATTCCTTATAAACACCATTTCATGCATCATCATTAAAGTAATAGTTATAATGCCACATTCTTATTCGAAGAGTGAAGCCTGCATCTCCGAACCCGAGGCACTCTGATACCGTGAGAAATTCTTCGGTTTTACCGAATAGTGAAAGATCATTTTCTTCCCGGGACAATGATCACGTCTATGAAATAATAAATGATTATTTTCAAACAAAACCTGCTTTCTTTATAAACTTGAAAATAATCAACTTTCTGTTATTTTCTCACCTCTCAAGACTCCTGTCCTCGGATATTTCCATTGCGGGAGAAGACTTGTCGTGATCCTCGTCACGTTCCATCTCGGTAAAAATCTTCTCCAACTCCTCTTCTATGTTCTTCCACTGAACCAATTTCTCTTCCGTTAACCCTGAGGATGCGAACGAAAAAATGTATAGAAGGTTCATTTTCAGAAAGATATTTCATATATATATATTTTATTATTTATATTATATTATATATATTTGTCTGGTCAGAAGCAAAATTTTTTGGACTACGACACCTTCTGATATCATGCTTAATCAAAAGGATATGAATTTGTTTAATGGCAGAAATATCCAAGTGCCTCTCTTTTCCTTTTCTACAGCCAAGCAGTGACATCCACTGGCCTTTTAGCCAGAAGGCCTGCTTTTAATACCATGTATGGCCTGACAAACATCTGACATATTACAATGTAACGACCAACACACAGGTTCATGTGGCTACCGTTTATTTAAAGGTAAACAAACAACAAATAACCCCTGATCATGACACGATCTTGCTAATCATAGGAACAGCTCCGTAAAAAGGATGAGAAGACCATTCGCAAAAATTAATAGTAGTAGTAACAAATGATTCTCATAAAAAGTAGTAAAGTAAAGTAGATGGCGCTCATCGCCTTTTGCCAAGTCCATCGATAAGGGTTACCACTGTTACAACAAGATCATCAAAATGGAAGGTTTGAGTCTGAAAATTAGATATGTTAGCATGCACGTACCGTTAGCCTCTGATGTTTGAGGCATCAGAGCTGAGAGCTTCTCCTTTTCCTTCTCGAGACTCGCCTCAAGCTCAGAGACAGGGAGCTAAAAGAAATCAAAATCACAGGAAAATCAAAATAGTAGTGTTTTTTACTTATTTTGAAGTCAAGAATTCTTTGAAACATTCTTTTATAGTAGTTTATTCAAATTGATTCACATTTTTCTATACCTTCCCACCCCCCCTTCCCTATACTCATTTTTGTTGCTTTTTATGCCCCAAATATATCCGGTCATCATTTTCAGCCAAATGATTATTATGGACCTGTTCCTTTACTGTACTCTGAGACTAATGCCTTGAAGAGTCAGTCTACACAATGGACAGAAATATTAATTTTGTGTCAAATTCTGTCAATACCTTTGTGATTAAATTCTTTTATTAATTTGCATTATTTACAGGGGTACAACTAAGCTAATGTTACATCTGGCATTACATTACCCCCTGCCCTCAACACACACACCCTTATATATTACATATTGCTGGTCCTGGAGACAAAGATGTCACTGGGCCCCCTTTTTGAAGTCTTCAGTTTTCCCTTAAATATATCATGAAGATGAGAATAAATGATTTTTATCCCATATTTCCCAAGGTCCCCTAATTGACCCCGGCCCCTGGATCGGTAGTACCCTTATCTTCCATTTTTCCTTCCCCTTAGAAAGTCACCGTACAATTTTAAAGAAAAATGTTCATTTCAGAGTGAAATAACAACGACAAACCTTTGCTGCAAATGGATTGCTGGTCAAAAGAGCCGTCAATAGCTGGATGGCGGCCCTGCGGACCAAACTCGACTTATCGTGAAGCCTCCCTACGGTGAGTTCCAGCACGGCTTGCTGTCTAGTGAGGGGAATGGCCCGGTGTTGGCAAAGGTTCAGCCACACCTGTAGTGACCTGCTGCGACAGAAGGCGTTCACGTCGTGAATGTGATCCTGTGGATGGTTGAGGTGAAGACCTTAGATTCTTAGCGGATTTTGAACAGGTTCTTACTTCACTAACCTCACCCAGGATGAGATATACGTTAGTAAAAGTAGGAAGATAGATAGGATAGCTGATTGGGATATTGGAAAACAAACTGGAAAACATGAAAGAAATATTTGGCTACGAAGGACATTGAACCAGCAACCTTGGAGTCATGGACCACAGGGTTACAAGTACAGTATTGTACTCCACAGAGCTATCCTGCCCCTCTTTGGGGACAATCATTCATTGGCCGGTTTTTTTTTGAGGGGGGGAGCTAGCTGGGGGAGCCAATCAGAAGCAACAGTAGCTGGCATATCTTATAACCGGTAATTACAACTCAATTCCATTCCATACAACCCAGACAGTGATAGTTGAATAAATTTCAAGAGAAATCGAGCAAAATATGAATAACAATAATGCAAAAAAGAATTAACTTGGAAATTACAAAGCAAACTGGTAAAAGAGCAAAGGAACTTTGGGTTATAATGAAAAAGATACAGAGCACATATATACACAGAGCTATGAACATGTTAGAGGTGTCAGAGGTGCCTAACGTTTGTGTACGTACCCGAGTACCCAATCCTCAATGTTTGCAGGGCGTGGTATTTAAACATGCTGTGATAGGACCTATATTTATCTTTATATCGACAGGTCAACTTTTCATTCAACTGATACAATGTTGTAAGTTTCAAACAAAGCTAATATCAGTGCATCTACATGAGGTAGTCGATGGATCTTAGTGGAAAATATGAAGTTTCATTTTAACAAAATTCAGTGCAAAAGGATGCTTCAAAGACCCAGTATTCAAACTTGTTGCTTGGAGACCCTAATTTTAACTCTGATCATCTTTGTGACCCCCCCTTTTGGCCAAGTTGTGGCCTGGCAAAGAGACCTATGGGGAGGAGGTTCCGCCCCCCACACATCTGAGAACATTTTCTTTGATAAAGGGCCTTGGTTGCAAGTTGGTTTTTTTTATTTTTGCACCTTTTGCAGTAATTTATGTTCAAAGGTTTGCCACTTTTTTTTCTGCAAAATTTGGGCACTGTTTTGTTTTCTTCCGAAGTTTTGGCCACCCATCGAAACATTTTGGGGACCCTGAAAGGGCTGTGACCACCAGTTTGAATACACAGGCTTTACAGGGACATTTCAATAGGGATAATCTTACCTCCAGTTTATCAAGCAGCTTGTCTCGTGTAGTTCTGGCTTTCTCGTTCAAACCTTCGCCGCTCAGCACTTTACAGACGATGTTCCCCATGGCTGTCAGGATACCATTCCTCATGGTATAGGACTGATGAATATAAAGATTGTTAAAAAACTATTAGTACATTATTTTCCCTACTTTTTCTTTGCTTCAAAATACTCATTATTCTTTGAATTTTCAAGAGCTTTCATCAATTATTGCATAACTGTACTTTTCAATGACAAGCAAATTATTTCATACCCTGGTTACTTATAAAGATGACA
Organism: Apostichopus californicus; assembly: GCA_020650975.1. Classification (NCBI taxonomy): domain Eukaryota; kingdom Metazoa; phylum Echinodermata; class Holothuroidea; order Aspidochirotida; family Stichopodidae; genus Apostichopus; species Apostichopus californicus. Next base: position 6,325 of record JAIPMN010018987.1, read on the forward strand.
CTTTCTTTCAATCAACTCCACCCCCCCCCCCCTTTTAATATGGTTTTTACTGTTATTTCTATATAATAAGATATAAAGAATAACTGTGATATTCAGCAATGGAATAGAAATATTGTGAATGTTTCTTTGTACTGTGACTAGAATTATGTAAGACAAAGCAAGACCTGAGTATCCTACTGATCTGTTAGTTTTCTAAAAACACATTTTCCTTCTCCCCTCTACTGGTCATCTCTGAATTCGCTGCCTCTTGTCAAGTAATTGTCCCCCGGCCCCCACCCCCCCCTCACACTTGAAAGAATCAGCAAAACAGTTTTACAAGTTGCATGTACTATAAGTTGTCTGATAACCAGCGCTGTATTTCCAGTCAAAACAGTTCAGTTCGAGTTATTATAAAATATTGGGCATTCCAAGAAAGGCCCCCCCATTGGCCGTATAACCAGCCGCCATTAAAGGTCTTCTGTACAGACCCCAACTATAGCACGCTATCATGGAAAAGTTTCTTGAGATTAGGTAATTGACGCGACTTGGTCGTAAAATGACCTCTTTTTACCAATAAGTCTGCGACGCCTGCCACATATTTTTTCTTGTATGAGGGTCTTTGTGTGAACGCTTTATGATTAACTACACTGTAGACATGAACATATTCCACACAGTGTTTACACAAAGAGCCTAATGGTGTTAAGAAGCTATGCAGGCTAATGGTAAAGCCTGAGTTCGACTTACGACCGTGGCAGGTCGATTATGTAATCACAAAACTTTCCTAGCTATAGTGTGCTGTAATTGGAGCCAAAACCGCAGATCTTTAACCTGCTATTTTGGAGGTATGACATGTTTCCAAGTTGATCTGCCAAATGGATGAGTCATATCCTTTCACACACTATGTTTGCATTAGGCCTTTATATTCTATTACTTAATAACCAGTGCACATGAGAGAAGTGTTTGTTATGAATGAGGTCACCGGCCTAGCCTACTGAAACAATAACAACCTTTCGCAAGTAGTTCTGGCAAGATGAAGGATGATGGTTGTTCCATCTAGATTAGGTTCGAAAAAAAGTCAACTCTTCCAGTTTAAAGAGGACACTCTGTTCAGGGAATAATTCATTGTTAAAGTTTTTGTGCAGAAGATTTTTTAAGGCTCTGAAGTTTGACTGTTCAAAATGACAATGATTCCTGTTTAAAAAGGAAAAAAAAACAATAAAAAACTGCTATACATCTTTAGACTTGGAGCCATTCGACCATTTTGTAATAGCAAAACCGGATAAAATATTTCCTGATGTTTAAAGAAGAAAAAAGTTACCATCAGTTGAGCTCTAGATGTTCTTGACATATATTCATGCCATTTTTGTTCCAAACATGTTTGCCCCACCCCCCTGACAACCCTCCCTCCCAAATGGCTCCCTGGCTCTTGTCTAATTATTATTATTATTATTATTATACCTCTCCGTCCAGATGAGTAAGTAAGAGGCTCATGCTGGGTAGGACATGTTCCCCCCACCCCCCTGACTCCCCCTCCCTCCCAAAGGACTCCCTGGCTCTTGTCTAATTATTATTATTATTATTATTATTATTACCTCTCCATCCAGATGAGTAAGTAAGAGACTCATGCTGGGTAGGATCGTATCCGGAATTAGATCTGACAGCTCTGAGATAAACCCGGCGTAGCCTCTGGTACCGCTGTTGTCCCGGGCAAGGTCTTGTTGATCCATCCTGCCCAATTCCCTGACAAAACAGAAACAAACAAAGCAAGGATTAACCTCCAAAGGATCAGATTAACTTTACATATATATATAATTGAAATAGTAGTGAGTTGAAAAATCCAGAACAGTGAAAAAACTTCCAGCCTCCACCGGGATTCCAACCTGGGTCTCCCGCTTTCTATATGCATGGACAAAATGACGGGTTCTGTGGCGCAAATGTTTGAACGACTTGCTTCACGTCTGGAAAAATAAGCATGCTTAAGTCTCACAAAGTGTAATACAGTATGAGTGAATTTTGTCCAAGGTAAAAAAGTTGTTAAGAGAAAAAATAACAAAGCTCAAAGTATTTCATGGGTGAGGCAAATGTGTTGACCTCGCACACTGCATGAGCTGCCTTGTATATAAAAGTTAATATTACACATGGGAACTATGTTACAGACATGTTACAGTGGATCAGGTTCACCATTGTAAACAAATTTTGATCGGAATTTCCTAAACACCGCCCTCTAGCCTACTTAACCTTACACCTACCTGATGATTTCTCCCACGATGCTCTTGACACCAAAGACATCAACGATGGTTTGGATGGCCTGGGCGAGAGGAACCGTCAGATGCTCAAAATGTTGGAGGAGCAGCAAGAGCTTAACGCTTGCACCTACGACGAAAATCAAGATCAAAATCAAAACAGACAGGAAAGAGAGATCCAGTCGGTTACATAAGGATAAAAAAAATTGTGATTTGCCCTGGGAGTCGCAAACCCTGTGCATATTCCTGATCTTGCCAATGAGTTTGTCTGCTGATCCTTGTCAGTAAAATTACTGGTTAAATGATTGCTTCATGATTGGTACTTACTTAGACCGTGGTACTGGTTATAATGATTCATTCAGAATTGGTACTTACTCAGACCGTGGTTGTACCGTTTCACCAGGATGGCGATGACGTGTACCAGGTTATCCTTCGTGACCTTGTTCTTCATCACCTCTGGGGTTTCCAGCATCTTATAACAACTCCCACTGACAAGGCTAAAACAAGGAAGGAACAAAAAAAAAAACAATGTTTGTTCATTCTCAAACCTTGGCATGGAAAATTTGAATTTGGAGGTTTACAGTCTTGTACAAGGCCAAGGCATTTTCAACACTACGGTTGCAGCATTAAAGTCCTGGTCATTGGTAACTTGTCACACCCACAAACCCAAGTGTGCACAATTAAAACATCTGCTCCCAGGGTACTGCAGTGAGCCACATCTTATGTGTGCCCTAGGGTGCAGCCACAAACCAGCACATGCAACTATATTTACAAGTTACCTCGCAGGTCCATACACATGTGAAGAGAGGCAAAGGAGATAAAGTGACTTGCCCAAGAACACAACATTATGATATGGCTTGAACTTGAGCGTGCAATCCTTAGTGCCCATTTCTATAGCCTTGACCACTTAACCACAATTCTCTCACGAGAGGAACATGGATGTGATTTACAGATCAAATTTCTTGAGATGCCCAAACAATTAGTTGACAAGAAAATAAAAATCTGAGACTGACCAATTACTACAGATCTAAGTATCGATAGAATATGCAAATTAACTGCTAATTTTACATTTACAACTGACGAGAGTCCATTGAGGCTACAGTTTGTCACGGCCAGGCATGTTCCTACGGTATAAATGACTTGAGGGCATTTTAATAGAAATTGGTGGATTAATAATTTTACTTGGCTGCGATGACCATAAACTTGATTGTAAATTTGCTGCAGTTTTACCAAACCAACTTTAGTTTGGTAAAAAAACACAAAATTGCAATTAAGTACTCAGCCAAAGAATGTTGAAAAATTACTCATTGTTAGTACGAAAATGTCATCAGTCAGGCCCACATATACCTTAGTTATATTATTAAAATTTCAAACGTTTCAATTGGCTCAATCCTGGTGACAGTTGTTTGAAATTGGAGTTGAAATTTACAAAGCTAGATTTGCCGCATTCTGATTGGATTTCAGTATCATCCGATCTGTTATCAAAAATTTACCAAAATGAGTGCAAACAGACACTTTAATTACACATTGACTACCCAAGTTGGCAGTTGCCTTTTAAGTTTATGCCATCGAATGGCACTTACGTGAAATTACCGACCTGTAGGCACTACCAAATAACCCATTTCCCATTCATACAAAATTAATATGAAATTAATGTGACAGTTATGGGAGAGTTGTCTCCGTCAACGTCTGCATAATAAAAGATATGTCGATTCCTCACTTGACAAATTCTTCTTCCACGACAGGTGGGTCCCACAGCCTCCTTATCTCTGTTTGTAGAATTTTAACCATGGCCTCTAAGTAGTTGGCCCTTTCGGCTTCCCAGTCCATTTCTCCAGAAATGGTTTTCTTCTTCTTGCGGCTCTGTTTGGTGAGAGAGCAAACCAACTTGAAGTTAGCGTTCTTACCCAATGACAGTACATGGGTTGAAGTACAGTATAAGTGGTCAGTGGTGGCTACATATTGACTTGGGCTACTGCATGTGTAGGGATGAGTATTGGGTACTGTACAAATGACCCAGGAATGTAATCTTCAAATTACACCAAAAAAAAAAAAACCAAAAAAAAAATGCTCATTTCTATGTGTTAGTATTAAACAAAGCTCTTCTTTGTATGCTGTGAAATGCTACTTTAGTGTATTACTGATGAAACTACTGTATTTGTTAATCTTGTAGACTTGTACATACAAATTTGTATCTCGATTGCAATTTAAATACCAGATAAATGATTCCCATAAAAAAAGTCAAAATAAAATAAAACTGTTAGCAAACTGCTTATCCACTAGAGAGCCTGTGTAGGAGAATGTGTAAAAATAGTCGAAAAAATAATCGAAACGTCAGGCCATAAAAAAAGTAGCTAAATTATATGCTGTGATTTAGGGTAAGGTAAAGACTTTAGAACTTAAAATGCTAGCTTTCAATACTACTGTAACACGTCCTCATTTGAAATTTGCATTGACAGACATGTTTCAGTATAGTACATGTAGTATCAAATCTATTCAACCACTGTAATGAAATAAAAAAAATAAAAAAACTATTAAAAAGACAAAAAGCAAAACAAACTTGCAACTTACTCGTTTAGATATGGCCATATCAACAGAAGGTCGACCGGCTTCTGTCTCGAATGCATCTGCCAGCTGACAGAGAAGGTAAACCACCATTTTGATCTCATTCCTCTTAACATTCTTCTCTGGAGCGTCCATCTCAGCTTCCTCCAGAAACGTGGAGAGTCCTGAAGTCAGGTTTCTCACAGCTGATGCAATAAAAGGATCAAGATAAGGAACAGTATTGGGTGAAAAAATACTATCCAAAATTGGCAAAATGCTATGCAAAATGGAAAAAAATGCTATCTAAATTAGACAAATTGTTATGCAAAATGGACAAATTGCTATGCAAAGTGTAAAGATGTGTTGTATATGCAACAGATTTTTGTACAAAGGAACTATGTTATATTGTTAGAGAGCTTTCAAAACTGCTACACAATATCAGAACACCAAATTATGCCCTGGAAGGACTTTATAGATATTTCAATATGAGGCAATCTATGTGTTTGAAGATGTCTAGAATATTCAACCACCACCAAACTGGTCACAAGAAAGAACTGCCAAATTGATGTATCCTTGAAAGCTGATGAATAGTTTCAACAACATTGGCCAAATTGTGTATGTAACTTTGTAGACCGTTGGCAGTTCAGTGAATTTACATAAATGCTCTTACCGGTCATCAAAATGTCCCATGCTTCCTCTCGAAATTCCGATCCTAGATGTCCAAAGTTCCTGAAAATTGGCAAGTTACACAATATCACAATTATTTAAAACCTACTATACAGTGCATGAAAGTGTAGCAGTTCATCTACACATGTAAATATTCAATGCCACTTACACAACCTATGTATCTATCAATCTTTCCGTACAGCTGATGCACAAAACGTGCTCTGTACGCAGATTCAAAAAACCTATTATTGCGGATCATGGAACCCTTTTTGCAAACATAAATGATAACTTAACCAATGAGAATTATATAAGGAAATACATTAAGCTTTGGAGAGTTTGTTAGTAAGTAAGGCATACTGTACTTGTGACAGGATATTTCAGTAGAACAGAGCCGGACAATTTGCATGCAGACGTTTCTGATCTTTTACAGTAGTTCCCATCATGAAATATTTCCATTTTTATTCATGAGATGTGGCTCATCCTAAATTGTTTGCAGTTTGCAGATTGTGGCTTGCAAGATCAATTTTACAATTTTGTGTCCAAACCTACTAACTGCAGATGTCAGAATGAAGCAAAACTTGTGCAAAATGCAAATTAAAGCTTTAAGGGCAGAAAATTAAATTGATTTGAATCAATTTTAATTCTGTACCGTAATACACTGTAGAAGGCATCAAAGTTGTTAACCACTACTTGATATCCTTTTGACCTGACAGTTAACTTGCAACCTGTGAAAAATAAACATGGAAAAGAGAAGATTTGGAATTCAAAACTGGACATGATAAAACATGCAGAGACATCCTACCAAAGGCTTATATGATATCTAGACTCATTGTACAATATGTGTATATAAACAGCATTTTTGTGCTTAGTCTGCAAGTTTTCTAAACCTATAGTACTGTATTGAACTGAATGTCAAAATACAATAAGTCTGTAATTGTTCAAGTTTAGATAGCCTCTTACAGAAAATGTTTTCCACAAAATGTAGAAGCACCCTCAAGCTCATTACTTGCATAATGAACTCTAGGCAATTCCCAACATTTCACCACACCGACCAGTTTTGAATTTTTGAAGGACTAGTGATCACATGTACATGTTATGCGAAAATGCAGTTTTGGAAACTTTCATCTATAGGTGCTTTCCTTTCATTTCATTAACTCATAGATTACAGAAATTTGACTATTCAATCCTATGACTAACATTGTTATTAGGTAAATGTCGTATCAAAAAGTAATGAAAACTTGTAGTGAAAATCAAAGTAGTGAAAATCAAAATTGACTCAAACAATTCCTTTCAAAGGACTACCTCAAGTCTTCAGTAGCAGCCACTGAAAACGCAACAAGAGCTAAAGAACCATAACTCCTAAGCTGTTCAGTACTGACTACTGCCCAAAGTCTCATTTGACAATCAGCAAATAGCGCAACTCACCAAGAACTATTTCTGTTAATTGTCGGACTGGGAAAACTTCGTCTACCACATACTGGTTTGTTCCAGATGATTCAAGAAGTCCTCTCTGATTTAATGGGATGACAAACTCCATTCTTGTTGTCTATAAGAATAGCAGAAAATTTGTGTTTTAAAGTACTTTATGTGTCCATACAATAGTAATTATTAGTATTAATAAAATAACTTTCAAGAAGCCTTGAAACTCAATTACACAACATAATTTATAGACTGGTACTTGGGAGCCTAATTTCATCATAAGTTTATGGAAAAATAAAAGATAAACTCATAAAGAAACAAAAATGCCAGGAAAAGGGAAGGAAATGAAATCAATCTCATGAAGAATATGAAAAAGAAGCCTGAACATAGAAATGTGTACCAGGGTCGGGAGTTTGTATCACTTACTCAGTGTACTGCATTACGGCTAGCCCTAACTTAGGTTAACATTAGGCTACAGTAAACGTTGTGTCACTGTATGCTTACTTACAATTTGTTGTACCTAGCCTACTCTGCATATCAAGCACCACACTAAATAAAGCTACTGACTGTATCCTAGGTTATATAGGCGTAACTTAGGCATAGCGTTACTCAATGAGGTTTTGTCGTTTCATGAAAAGGATAAAATTTAAGTGTGAAAAGTTATATCTCATACATTATTTCGAAATCTTCTTCAGTCCGTATCGCCGTGTTATTCCTGTTGGTAATTCAGTTGCACATAGTATTACAGTACAATAACGTAATAGGCCTAGCCTGTGTTATACTTATACTGCTCCGTGAACGGTAATTCGATTCAAACTTACCCGCTTGTTGACGGTTATCGCGGGCCAAAAATTATGGAACGCCAATCAATTTAAAATTCGTTATTTCCTGTCCGTATCAGAGTAAAGACAGCACACCTGTATTACAGACGATCATAATTATTGAAATCCTTCAGGCCTTGTCCATATGCCTGATCATTCTCTGAGATATTTAATAATGCATCTGGAACAATTCATTAAATGATGTCATTATTCTTATTTATCTTCAAATCATTTTTTCCCCCTTAATGATACTTCAATCGTTGAGCTACAGAGAAAACTAAACTTTCAACCACTGAAAAGTGGTAGTTTTATGAAAGAGAACAGTGCACTCATGCAGACAGCTCCGAGCAAATGTTTCATTTGTGTCACTTTTCAAAGACGGAAGAATCAACAAGAAGATTAGAAGGAAAATGTTGTGCTTCTGCCATGATCACATCACAGATCACTCACTGTGATACATTATTGTCTGATACTGAAATATCCGTTCAACAAAGAAATATCCAAGTTATGGGATCAGTGGTTTGAGGCTCCAAATCAGATCATCAGATCTCTATATCAATAGTAACAATGGCAGTTTCCATTCCAATTATTTAAGCCAAAATGGACAGTAATATGAAATGAGTCTAAGTCTTTGCTCTGAACATCAAACTCTATTCACGGCATATTATACTAGCGGCGACGATCATATATGCCTACAATCCGCGTGCCACTTATTGCCGTTCCTCCTACAATTCCGTTATGTTGACTTATGGGATCATCAACCCTTCTACTTAAAATTTAAATAATAAAACACAAAAATTAAAAAGCCTTTCTGATATGAGATCCATGATCCAACAGCCTAGTGAACCCAAGGGATTTTCCCAATGCGGGTGCACGATGATTAATCAACCACAGTACAACTAAGTTTGTGGAAGCAGATTCGGTGGCACAAATTTCTGTCAAATAAAATTTATCCTCGTAAATTTTTTAACTTTTCATCTTACGTTCAATATCTTCAGAGTGAAAGGCATAACAAAAGGCCATCCAGCCTAAAGCGCTGATATAGGTTAGTTTAGTGGCCTAACTTAAATTTAGGCTACCGCAAACTAGACTATTTTTGGTTAGGCCTGTCCTAACGTTGACTTACTGTAATATTGTTTACACTGCGAGTGTAAAAGGCGCAGCATCCATGTGAAAGGTGAGTATCGTGAAACCAATACCTCTGTATGATAGGTGTATAGCAGGTTTAATAACACTGACTCTTCAACAGTTAATCGAAGACGATGGTTTCCTAAGCGGTTTAAGTTAATCCATAATATCTCCCAATTAATCTAAGGTAGACCAGGCCTCCCTTAAAAGTGCTTATGTTATGGTAGCATAAAAAGTTAGGCCTAGCCTAGGCCTATTCTAACTTGGGATATAATTAGAATGTATTGCATGGCAATCATTAAAATGGACAATGGACGCGATCATAAATTCTGTCCACCTTCTAGGCCTTGACAGTAAATTCATCACTTTTTTTTATGAGGGATCAAACCCTAAACATCAATTTCACATTTAGGCTATGTTAATTTGTGAAACTAAGAACAGATTTATATTTTGTTGCTCTCTCTTCTCATCCTTCTGAACCCTATTCTGCAAAGGCAAGATTATAGGCCAAATGTAACTATTTACGATGTGACTGTAAGCAGAGTTTGTTAACACATATTCCAACAAGCCAATATTGAGTGACTTTCTGAGATAGTGATGATAATTAATAGCTCTTAGCAATCCAAAGTGTCAAATTTGCACACTAATGAAAGACTTGCCTGTATTGATTACAAAGATTCATACTAGGTCTATAGCAATTAAGGCCAACAAATGGCAAAAAGTACAGCTAACGTTTGGTGTTTGGAATACAGTGCACAGTAAAATATTGGAACCTATGACTTCAAGCAGGGTTCTGCCCAGGGTGGATTGAGTGCCGGCAGGACTATCTAAGCGGAGCGCCACCATCGGTTGGCGCGGAGCGTACAAGAAAATTTTGGGTTTTGGAAACCCCCCAGATGGCCGGAAACGGCCCTTCCCGAGTATTCTGAGCCACATGTAGACAGCTTTGAAATGAGATCTCATGTCTGGAATTTTTTATCATTAATGAAAAAAGTTAGGACAAATATCTGGAGCACCAGAGTACAGACCAGCCGGTGGTGCCTATTAAATAAATCATTCAGGCTGAGATGATAATTTTAGATGGACAGTAGGCTGAGATGATAATTTTAGATGGACAGTGAGTGAGAGTCCACTCCCAAATAAAGACGAATCATAATGAATTATGTATTCTCTCTCATTTATTCAACATCGGGCCTATAAAATCGGTCCATTGAAAGGATATCACATAATTACAATAACAGCAATAACGAAGGTACCCGCCCAACGCTATACTACCCTGTTCGTAATTTATTACCCGAATCCTACGCAAAGTGTGATTTAAAAAAAAAAATTGCAAACCGAAAGTTAGGCAGATTTCCCATTGACTTAGTGTGGTGTTAGGCTACCATGTGGTCGAAGATAACAGCAATAACGAAGGTACCCGCCTGACGCGACACTACCCGGTTCCTAATTTATTACCCGAATCCTACGCAAAGTGTGATCACGCGACGAACCGATATATTTTTAGCTAGCTAGGTGGTGTCTGAGCGAACGTAGAAACCAAGCTGTTATATTATGACAAAAGGATTGGCAGTCAGAGTTTTTTCAGTGATTTATTTCACAGTATTGTATCTTTCTAAATGTGCGGCGCCCGTTGACTGTACAGTACATGAGCAGTACATGTGGAGGGCGATTTTAGCGGTATTTGCATTTTTTTTCGCCCTCGTGATTTCTTTTCTGGGGCGATTTTTCAACTTCGTAGGGCGAATCGCCCTTCGCCCCCGTCTATTTTGAGCCCTGTTTTGAACAGTTATGAACTGGATTTCCCCTAGTCTCAAACAGATTGTTTCTGTACGTTCGACCCTCCGGCTATGGAGCTGTTTTTTGGAGTTCCTATCGAAAATAAGTGCCGGTCGGAAAAGTCACTCAGGCAGAATGTGGCGGTCGGTAATTCAGCGTGCTGGTCGGGCCCGACCGGCGCCGACCGGCAGCGGCAGAACCCTGTTCAAGTTGGTGAAATTGCTGTCAACCTAGTTGAACTTACTGTTGGCAAATAACATCTAAATTCATTATCTGTACAATTTTAATGATACCTTCCTGATATGCACCAGCCACATCTTTGATATTGCAGGGATTGCCTCACATTCAAAAGTATATGAATTAATTGAGAAAAACATATGAACTAACTGCTTTAGATCTACTGTACTGCAAAAACCCTGTACACAGAGCTCCCAACTGACCCGCATTTCGCCGGTTGGACCCGCATTCTAACACCCAAACCCGCTGACCCACGCAAGCGTCCGAAAAACCCGCATTGTTATTGTCAAGTATACATAAAAAAAATTGCATCAAATTTTGACTTTTTATTTAGCATGATAGAGTATAAAACCTCCTTTACAGCATCATTTGAACCTCAAATTAGCCTATATTTCTTTTCATTGGGGCGAGCAGCGAACATTTTCATGCCACGGGAAAGAATGAATTATCACCTACTATTCAATTTATTGATGTTACACACAAAAAAATGCATATTTCTCAGAAAATATTGGGTGACAAAAGCCTTTCTAAGTGCCACCATTTTACATGTAGGCATCACCAGGATTCCAAAAAAATTCAATTGAAAATACACAGATGTACAGGCAAATTAATTGGACCAGTGAACAACATTGTAACACAAGGACCGATACAAGGCTGTAGAAGGATGTTATGATCCAAGTTAATTAGTAATAGAGGTGAAGTTTTGTTTTGTTATTTATAAAATTTGCAATTCTACCATTTTTTGTTCATTTTTCAGTGCGAGATGTAAGCAAATATGGGTGAGCGACTTTTTCAAAAACTGAAACCCGTCTGCGTTGACCTGGTAAGGTCTGCTTCTTTAGATACTCTTAGCTCATTATCCTCCATCCTCAATGATGCCGACCGGGAGAGCTTACAACCTCTGCAACAGTATGTGCTGCTTCCTCTCAGAATTATCCTTAAAGGAGAGCCTCAAAGGTGAATGTACTTTCTTTATTTCTAAAATCTAATGGAAGATAAAGTATTGTAAGGTTTTGTTTTCTTTGACGTGACAGGTATCAGGGCTTGAATTTAGTCCATCGCTCCGGCAACACAGAAATAACTCACAAAATTAGAAATTGCTAAAAATAATGCAAGATGGCATTGTTAGCAACCCCACGAATTAGTTTTCCAGAAAAAATGATTAAACATTTCAATATCTTAAATTGCAGGGTAACTATTTCTTACAGTGGCAGAAAAAAAAGATTGTCAAAATTTGAACATGGTGACCATTATTAGACTTTCTAGCATATTTCGAATCATTACTGAGGACCTTAAATAATGTATTATATTTCAACGCAAGTGTGGCTCTCTGATTGACAACCGTTTTTGTTATATTTATGGGGTCAATAGTGATTAATTATAAATATAAATACTTTCTATATTCCAGACCATCAGATATTATAGAGTTGGCCATTGATGTCATTGCGTCCGTCTTCAAGCACACAGAGGTCACCAGTTGGGAAGTGTTTTCAGATTTCTTTGTCATTCTCAGCTTATTCATTAGTTTCGGACCAGATAAAGCTAAAGGTTTGTAGGCATGCACATGGGAGGGAGGCAGTGTGATGTAGGGGGGGGGGTGGATGGGCAGGGGAGAGTTGTTAAATATCTGTCATTGAATACAGAAATATGTTTTCATTTGAGTGTTTTCTGAAGGACTTTCTGAGTTGCACATATTTTGTATAGCAACATAATCTGATTGTGGCCAACAGGACAGCATTTTTTTGAAGGAGCTCTCATTTCAACTGACAAACAACATGTCAATTTGCTTTGATCTTTTAATGAATTTAAGGAACTGACTTATGCCTGCTGGGGTATTAAGATATATACCACCACAGAATAAGGTAAAATAACAAAATGTCGGAATTTGGGTCACTTTAATTGAGGAGGTTACAAAAGTTGTGTTCATATGACTCTATACACTTTTAGGTTTACCCTTTCTCTATATTTTCAGCTGAGCCTTCTTCAGAAGAATTGAAACACAGTGCTACTAAATGTTTAACATCTCTTCTACAGGCCAGCAATGAAGAGCAAGTATTCATTTTAATATTCTTGTAACTTTCTTTATGCAAACATCTATTGTACCAATTGCACAATCAGTGCTGTGTGGTGCTCTTTAACAATTCTTCACTTCTGCAAACTTTGGATTTTGATTATTTATTGTTTGAATTTGTAAGTGAGGCTCGTTGTTGCTCTTTTGAGTGGTTTGAAGTACAGTCACTCGCCACAGATGCACAAGAGTGATGGTAAATGTGTGTGTCTTTATGTCCACACATTATGGGGATATTGTCTGGATTGGCTGGGTTAAACTCTTGTCCCCCATGCACTGTTACAGAAACTGATGTGAAGTAGTGATCGTGGGGTAAGAAATGGGATAGAAAATAACAAGATAGACTAGCCAAAACGAGACTGTGAGACCAGAATAACGATAGGCTACACTACACTAAACAGAATACAACACACTAGACTAGAAAACACTAACTAGACAACACTAGAGTACCCTACAGTAGAGTAGACTACACTAGGCTACACTACACTATACAGAATACAAAACCTTAGACTACACTACAGTAGATTAGACTACACTATAATAGACTAGACTACACTACAGTAGACTAGGCTACACAACATTATATAGAATACAAAACAATAGAAAATAAAGCACTAACTAGACTACACTAGAGTACCCTACAGTAGAGTAGACTACACTAGGAGGCTACACTACACTATAAAGAATACCACCAAATATTAGACTACACTACAGAAGATTAGACTACACTATAATAGACTAGACTACACTACAGTAGACTAGACTACACTTCAGTTCAGTAGACTAGACAACACTACAGTATACCAGACTACTGAACACTAGACTTCACTAGACTATACTACAGTAGATTAGACTACACTTCAGTTCAGTTCAATAGACTAGACTATAGTTCAGTCCAATAGACTAGACAACACTACAGTAGACCAGACTACTGAACACTAGATGACACTAGACTATACTACAGTAGATTAGACTACACTTCAGTTCAGTTCAATAGACTAGACTACAGTTCAGTCCAATAGACTAGACAACACTAAAGTATACCAGACTACTTAACACTAGACTATACTACAGTAGATTAGACTACCCTATGCTCACATTTATGAATGACTGATCTGATACCCGATTTTCCCAAACCTTGGACTAAATTGTTTATTTACTACATTTATGTATCATCTCTTTGAATGTTCCATGTGATAGGATCTATAAATTCCAAACACATAAATTGCTTTTATTTCTATTTTGCAGTCATTCTAAGTTTCCTTGTATTCTTTCCACTGTAGAGTATTACTCAGACTGTATTCCTTACAGTTCCTGCCGCCTCTCGGACATGCGGTCTCCATCCTCCTGTCTGTCGTGGAGCAGGAACAGCTCCGAACTCTTAGAGTCGATGCAATGGTCTGTCTGTCCTGCTTGATGTGTGATTCTGGTGAGCTTTGTAACCTTGTTTTTTTTGTTTTTTCCATCTCTTTTATTGACTCATTTGACATTTATATAAATAGACAGATAATTTTGTGAGTTCTTTAGTATTACAAGCCTAATCCTCTGATCTCTATTCAAGAATTTAAAACTGCTTTTAGTAAGAAGCATTTCATTTGCAGTTACAGGTAGCACTCATTTTATATGGTCGCATTGCTTGTTTTTGGTTTCCTGTTTAGTATTTCTTCTTCGTAATGTTTTGCTTCTCAACGTTGTGCAAGTCGCGATTCTTTTATTTGAATAGTATTATTGTACGTTTTGTCTCTGCGATTGCACTGTATGTATTGATATTGTTATGTACTATTAAAACTAAAGATAAGAAAATAATAAATTGTTAGGCAATGTGTGAGTTGTATTGAGCTTTGTAACCTTACTGTTCTCTTGACATTTAATCTAACTTCGAAAAGAAGATTTGTAAGTCGGACGATGAAAAATTGTTTACTACAGTGAGATAATAGTTAATGTTGTGAAGCTTTCTGCTTCGATAAGGTACCTTGCTTCCCCCTGCTGCCCTACCACCTCTCCCTCACACAACACAACACTGGTAGCACTAAAGAAAACTGTACTACATAAAGATAATCTCAAATAATAAATAATAAATAAATAAAAAAATATTAATTAGCTTTATAAAAGAGAAAACTTTTCGTCTTCTTTTTTTGTTGTTGTAATGAATGCCACTTTTCATGATAAATCCCAACTAATTTTCTTTCCTTGGTCGTTCCATTCAGATGCATCTCCCAGCCTGGTGGAGACGGCGAGAAGTAAATTTTGTTCCTTCTTACCCGGAATCAGCATGTCCTTGTGTCGTGTGATTCAAGGAGATCCTAAACAAGGTCAGGTAAGGTCAGATTACATTGAATTGAAGTCAAAGGTCGTAGCTTCAGTTTTGGATTGGACAGTCCCAAAACGAGTTTATCATCAAAGAATGGGTCCCATGTAAAGGTCAGAGGTTATGGAGCAACATATTTAGAGGCAAGCAACTTGGTGAGAAATTTCTTCCAAGTTCACTTTAAGCATTGCTCTTTTACTTTGAATCTCTAGTCTGGTTTAAAATATTTTCTCGTTAAAGTTTACTACATATTATAGGGAGTCTATTCAGTTTAACCATGGCATCGTGCTAATGTGAATTTCTTTTCTTCTCTATTCCATGACTGATGATATTATCCAATTCTGTTTTGATGGCCTTCTGATAGAATTTAACCAAGGTGAGTGCGTTTTCTTCGCCATTATTTGATTTACTCCTAACAAGAATAAATATATTGAATTGTTCACCCCACCTCAGCAAAATTTACTTCTGATGTATTTGATTTTTTGTGTATTTTTTTTTTAGCAATCTCCATTGCAATTGAGATAATGGTGTAATGCATATCCTTGTTTACATACAAACTGTGCCTGACCGACTTGGACTCGATGAGTTTAACGACCGTTTTTGTGGAAGCAATTGGATTTGTGTTTGAAGAATTACGTATGTTCATGAAATGTAAATGAGTGACCCTTGACCTTGCACAAAACTGTTGACTTGTTTCATGCATCTTACTTATGCCTTGTTTCTTTCACTTATACAATGTTGGTTTTCATAAGCTTTTGGCCTTGATTTGATAGGTTGCCATAGCAACATGGGTCCAGGCAGTCGCATGGATCATGTCAGATGCCATACCTCCAGAAAAGCAAGGGAGTGGTTCAGAAGTGAAGGCTCCTCCCACCACTAAAGATCCAAGTTCATTGGTTGTTAACAGAACTGCAGATTGGCTGGAAAATACTGCAAAGAAATTGTGCATTCTGATTGGTCAGATTTGCAAACAGAAAACTAATAGTAGCTGGCAAGTTAGACTGGGATTGGTCAACTTTGCTACCAAATTATTGGTCACTTGTAAAAGGTGAGGTCATAATATGGATTTAGATTTGCATAAAACTTTCACTACATGAAAAGTTTTAATGGTTGTCCGAGACTGCCAAATTTCTGTTCGGCAACCGAAATCAGCTGTGGAGGTTGTCCGGCAGATGACTACTTGTTACTTCAAATTCAGATTGCATTGTAACTAATAACCCCAAATAGGTAAAATGATAAAATAGTGTTACCCCCAAAGCTGGTGTTCTATTCACAAAACCTACACATCTCTCATACAGTGTACATCTTGGTCATTGTTATTTTGCAACATTTTGGGGGCAATGAAGTTACTGTCGGCCAACTACAATGTCAGGGATGGGTTGTCCAATGGACAACCCAGCAGAATCCTTAAAAATTACCCGGTATTAAATCATTTTTTTTATGGACCTGATTAAGCTACTGTTTGGGCATGAAAGGTGCTTTTAAACAATGGTGAAACATGGTGAAACAAAAAGTGTCACAAGCTCCTTCGAAAGGGAAGAGATACTACACATAATCCTTTTTAGAGCTTGATTTTAATAGCGATCTACACTGTGTATCTGCGAAGAACAGACACACTGAAAAAGGTGGAAATTTGAAAATATGTGTTCTGTTTCTAGACTGCCAATTGACTACACTAATTTCTTCATTTTAATTATCCAAATGTAATTAGTCGGTAAATATAGAAATAATTCAGCTTCCACAAATTTTCAGGAGAAAATGTCATACCTTTATAAGAAAATTCACTCAAGATATATCAGAACCCTGGGCAGGAAAACCAGACAACTCAATCCTTTCCCAAACCCCAGTCACTCCTAAATGGAAGCTGTAACCTTGCGATCGTGACTGTGTTACCTCAAGACTATATCACGAGTATCTTCAAAGGGGAACATGCACTACACATGATCTTCAGTTGGTTGGTGAGTTATCTACTGCATGTGTACTGCATATCTGAACTGAAAAGAACAGAATGGTACACATGACCTTAACGAAAGGTCAAGAAGATAAGTCACCCAAGATGGAGCCTGGACATGAAAAACCAAACAACTGTAGTTAACATTACTTCTGCAACTGGTCAAATATTACATATGAAACCTATTCTTATATTTTATTCTTTTATTAACTCACTTTACAGGAATCTTTCTGGCAGTAACGGAGGTCTCCTTTCCCTGCTGGTCGGTCTCTTGGCAGACGATTGGCCGGATGTAGCCAAGGCTAGTCTAGAAGGACTGAAGGAGTTCAAAGATCGGCACATGGCGTCGGAAGATAATAAACTCGTGGAGGTCTTAGAGGAGAACATTTATGCAACGATGACCGCCTTACCTAGGCAGATGAGATCCTCTGGTGAGTGACTTACGGTTTATTATATTTGCATCTCATGAATATTCATGAATACATATCTTTCAACCCAGTTGGGACAATTTTTTATATACTGTACTGTCATGTCCCGCTTCAGAGCACTCGTATTGTCAGTATGAGCAGTATGAATATCATGGTTTCTGTCAGATAAAGGGTAGGAACTGTTTGTAATGTCAATACCACTGCTTTGAGAGCATGATATTGGAGAACAGTTTAGGGAGGTATAAGCATTAGAAAATTGTCCCAACTGGCTGTATTTCAAGCATTTTCTGAAAGTTTTGGGTTACCTGACCAGAATGGAATCTTTACTTAGTTACCTGCAATGGAACGATATTGTTTGATTACATGAACATTTCAACTCGATCTTAATGAAGCCGGAAGGTACTTTTCCGATGTTAAAACAAATTTGATGTAAGTTTTGTAAGACAAGTTTTCAGAATTATCATCTTTCCTTGTTACAGATGATGATCAAAAGTTGGCAACACTTAATCTGGTGCAAGGATATCTATCACTTCTGGGTAAGCTCAATTGACTATGGAACAATTATCCTCATGTTATTTGATAAGGAAAAGATTTTTGAGTAAATTCACTTGGTAAAATTTGATATATGGTATTGGTTCCAAACAGGGACGTAACTATTGCTTTTCCCATTTTCAAGGTGTCCTTATATCCATCAACATGGTGCACATGGTTCCATTTTCATTCATACCAGAAAATAAATTGTCTTCTGATTATTCTTTTAAAAATAGTTAAAACAAATGATTCAAAGTAAGGAACATAATTGATTTCATCCGCAGGTCCAAAGATGAATCAGATGCTACGATCTAGCAGTCATCTTCAACGATTTTCGATGGGTCTGCTTCAGGTTCTGGAATTTGAGGCGAAGGAGACAGTTTTAATGGAAGATGCATCTCCAATTCATCAAGGTTTGTTTCATTGGAATAAATTCGGTTAACTTGCTTCTTTATTTTAAACAGTTGGCCAAGTTCCTAATGCTTTCCATATGGGACCTACTCATCTTTTGCTTAGATGACTATTCTTTTGTATCCTTTGCAGTCTTGCGAGATAAAAAAAATTCTCAAAGTGTTGCAATCAGCTGCAGGAAATTTCTGTAAATTATTTGATGACAATGAAATTCTTTGTTCCAGAGGTAAAACATATAAGGCTGTGTTCGGATGTATCTGTTATTAAAGTTCTTGTTTGGTAGAATCTAAGTGAAGCGGTTGGTTTCAGGTAGTAACAGTGAGGATGGTCAATTACATTTCCTTAAAATTTTGCAACAAATTCCCAATCAGTAGATGTTGGCATCCTGGCTGTTTCATGATGGAAATTTCTCTTCTATGCAAACTGGTCACAAGCCATCGACCTTTTGTCACCAACCTCTGGCTTAGTGGTGGGTTCTTTGCTGTAACCAGGGTGACTTATTTTACCATCTAGAACAGGGGTTCATAATAGTTGGCCCATGGGCCAAATCTGAAACAAAAGTATCCCCATGATTGTCTACTGATCACAGATGAAGGCCTACCCAGCATGTGGCCCAGTTCAGCTATAGTGAGACTTTTGCTTCTCTGTTGGCCTTTCACTTTAGCCAATGTTTCTCTCTGGCCCTCGTAGAAATACAATTGAGAAACACTGCACTAGAAGTTAGAAAGCTGATGACATTAAACACTATGGTAGCTCTTAACAACCATTATGTGGAATTGACTAATATACCATAGCCCTCAAGAGCCACTTTATCACATTAAGTTATGTATGCAATTGTCCTTTTCATTTGTGATGACATTTTTTCAAATCACGCTACCTAGCAACTAAACAATTGTAAAATCTTCTTTATTTCAGATTTAGATATGAGTATGACACCCAGTGGAAACCTATTCAAAAACTTCAAGAACTTCTCAAATGAGAAAATACTCTCAGCAATACACAAGATATGCAACTTGTTAGGCTACTATGGTAAGTTATGATAGGATAGGATTGTGATGTGTAATAGCATATCCTGTACAACACTGGTTAAAGTGGTACTATGTTAAGGTCTGTTTAACTTTTAATTGTGCTGCGTAGTCAGAACATTATGAAGTAACCGCTTGTCAAGAGACGAGCTTAGGTTTACTATGCTGGAATATGAAGTGACTGTCATTCCTGTTTTCTCACAACCATTGCACCCTGGTTTTTCCATGTCCCAAGTGTCCTAGTAACTATTTAATATTCACCTCCCACAATTCCTAGCTACTCTCTGTCAATCTGCCTCCTAGATCTCCCTTGCTAGATATATTGCATACCTAGCTTGTGGCATACACATTGCAGTGACACAACTGCTATATATGCAACTAAACTAGCATCTTTTACCAACAGTTGAACAAATTGCTCTGCAAGGGTGTTTTGGAACATGCTATAGTTGTAGCTGTAGTTTTATGATGAGTAACAAATACTGTAAATAAATCGTCCATCAATATCAATATAACAAAATTCTTATTCATATTATCTTATGATACTTTGAAACCCCAAGTGTTCAAAGCTTTGTGTACATTACGATCTTCCCTGTCTATAGCACATACCGCCAGAGTCTCCTGTTTTTGGTAAAAACCGGCCAAAAACAGGGAAGATTGAATATTGACCCAAGTTAATAATGCAAGCCAAAGTGCACGCTCCTCTGCACAAATTCATGATTAACACACAATGTACTATTTCAGTGGTCAAACCAAATTTGCTCAAGTGAATTTGAGGAGGACTGTTTTTCTATAGGCAGACTTGACCTTCATTTATGGTTCTCCAGAGTAAGCAAGCCCTAACAGATTAGCAATGACCTGTGATAACCCACCCTCTCTCACCCCATCCCTCTAATTGCTTCCACTGTACTTCCGGTGAGCCTTTAAAAGGTGGCGGTAATAGATATATGGTTCGTGAAGCATGTACTACACTTCTCTTGTCACCATATCCCTATGTCTTTCTACTTTTACAGGGGATATCATGTTGCTTGTCGATCACTTCTTGGACATCTACAGGCACTCTGACCTCCACTGTAAGCAAGCTTGTCTGGTCTTGAACCACATCCTAAGAGGTGCTCTGATTGTCCAGCCCTCAGAATTATTAGAGCAACAGGAATCACCGGATAGGGAGACACTAGAAACTGCCGTTGAGTAAGTCAGAGACCTGGTTATGGTCTGAAGAAATGCACACGTTTGGGTTGATAGAGTAACATTTTATGGGGTTATAATGCTGATGACAGAGAGTGTGGTCCATAGAACAAGGATCTTGAGAAGAAGAATATATGAGAATATATTCTACATGTTTTTTTCCAATGTGCATTTGAACATAACATTGTTGTAACTGACTATATATATATGCTTGCTTTTCGGTGAGTTCTCTTTGCTAGATAAAACGCTTCTTTACTCTAGCAAGAGATTTCAGTAGTTGACCAGTTTGTGTCATCATGGCACATGGTTTGATCAATGTGTAAATTGTTTGAAAAAAATTGTTACTTCTCCATGTGAATAAATAATACATAAGGAAAACGAGAATGTGTGTGAGCAAATCATTGCAGTGAAAATTAGTGGGTAAGGGCGCAGTCATGCCACCCCTCCCCCTCCCCCCAATGGTGTTGGAAGCCCTGTGTATGGTGGTAGTACTTGAGGCTATTACAGCCATACCAACTGTATCAGTGTTGATGGTAATATTACATATTAAATATTGATAGAGAATTGTTAGTGGTGATTGCGGTCAAATGATGTTTAGAGTCAGCTTTGATAAAATCATAAGTGAAATTAAGCAAGAAAAGTGCATATGTGTTTCCTCAATTCACATTTTTGCAATCTACATTTTGCTACAAATGCTTTGACTGGTAAAGCCTGCAACCTTTACAATGGAATGCTAAACCATGTTAGTATATACTTAATATTGTACAGTATATATGCAAAGTGGGGAAAAAATTGGTAACTTTTGGAAATTATGATGCTTCTTTCATTCTTTAAATAGGATGATTATAGATGAGTATCTCTCCGAAGCCAACTGGTCTCTTCCGACCTCTGTTAATGGTTCTGGATTAAAGACGTCGGATAAGTTGGTTCTGCCTCAGAAAGATGTAACTTCGGTGATGACCCTTCAAAGGATACAGAACAACACACTCTTAACCTGTCTTATGTTGGATGGAATCAGTGCATGTGCTCTGGTATTAAGAAGCCTTGCTAATTTTCTTAGCTAGATAAAAACTTATTTCAGAATAGAAGCTTAAACCTTTTGAACCGTTCAAAAAATGAGAAAGCAAAATGAGAAAGCAAAAAAAAAAAAAAACTTTTATTTATATCTTCAGTGCCTATCATTCATAATTTTGCATATGTAATGTTTCCATTCCCATGCTACGGATGTATCTAGTTTTAAATACCAAGGAGGAGGAGGTTGGGTGGGGAAGGGGAGACCATTTGGGGGAGACCATGGTGGGGGATAAATGCAAATTTTTAATTACCAACCAACAGTACTGGAAACTAGTGGTATCTATAAGAGACATTCTCTATTTATATTTCCTTTTCTCAGGTTCTTGGTCCCGCCTTTGACCAGTTTCTCATTAGATGTTTGTATCCTCTCTTGGAGAAATTGGCTGCTGACAAGACTGTTATCAGGTAGGAGCTTGCTTATGAATATTCATTAATGATGTTCTTTCATATGTAAAGCACGAAGAATGCACTTCACCCTATTATCGCAGTTCAGCTTAATTGTGAGGTTACAGAAGTAAGAAAATGCAGTTCCATGCAAAAACGATCCATGCATTTCCTTGGTGTATATACTTCCCGAACTAGAGCATTTTTTCTATAGATATGTAACGAGGCCCCACCCATCAAGGTTCAACAAATGCAACACATAATAAAGAAAACACTGGATTTAAGGATTTTGCCAATATAATTGTTCAAAAGCCAACTTGAAATAAACAGGAATGTAGCTAATCTACTCTCCGGCCTTAATATAAATTACAAATAGTGGAAACAAATTCAACTTACATAATAAAGTAGACCTTAGAGTACACCTCCTCACACCCAGGTAGCCAGGACAGCTATAAACTAAACTCAACTAAATCAATGCTGGCTTTGTCCATAGCAGCTACCTGTAGTAATGAGACAGTATATATAAAGGAACAGCTGTGTGGTTGGGGTGTGGATGAATGGAAAGGAATGGGGATGGAATGTTATAAATTGTTAGTCAAATGAGGATTAGCATGAGATGAGGATTAGTGGCATGCCTTAACTACTGTAGAATGAAGAGATTGAATGAGATGGAACGGTTTAGGGGAATGACTGGAGATGAATGAATGATTGGTAAGTTAAAGGTATTTACTAGGGTAGGTGTCGATAATTGGGGGGAATCTGATGAATTAGTCGGTATGGATAAATGGGAGGGATTTGATGAATTCACCCGAATATTTATGATAGATGTATGTGAATGTAGAACAAGTGAATATACAGTCCAGTGAATTTGATAACATCTAATAAATATTCATTTAAACTTTCATATTCATCAATAGATAAGACTAATCAGGTACAAGAATTGATGATAAATATTGAATATTCATCAAGAAATGAGATGGGATGAGTTTGCAACTCATTAGTAAGGCTATATGCAAAAGAACACACTTCCCTGGCATAAAGAACTTTTCCCTTAAAGAATTTTTGCAAGTAGATGATTGGATGGAATTTAAAAGCATCTACTGGATATTCATTAATATTCTCATATTCATCTAAAAAACTACTTTAGTAAATATCACAGATAAAAGTTTATCCAGTCAGGTAAAAAAATCGCTGACAACTATTAGATATCCATCAAAGATGGGGAAATAGTTTTAATATTTTGCCGCTGCATAGAACGTTTTTTTTTAGATTATTTTAGCTACAATGGTTGTTGCTTAATGTCCAATCTTGATCTCCTTATCTCTGTTCCAGGCAAACTGCTTTCCAAACACTGCATAACATCGCTACTTCATGTGGATACAGGTAAGTTTGAACTGGATTTCAACAAAACTTCATTTAGGGCAAACATTAAACAAAGATTAAATTTTCTTTTCTTCCCTGTATTTTCTTTACAAATTTATTACGGCACACAACAGTTGTGTCTTTCATTTAACTTCAGAGGTCATTTAAACTTTGTGACAAAAATAATTGCTATAGAAATATGTTTGGTTCATCGTCTGATAATGATGATTTTGTGTTTCTTTCCAGCTCAATCGCTGACCTATTATCGAATAATGCAGATTATCTGGTGGATGAGATATCTCATAGACTCCGCCATCTAGCTTGGAACCATCACGCCCCTCACGTTCTGAGAGTCACAGTGGAACAATGGTGAGTACCTCCAGGGAGTTGTCTTTCAGAAGTGGATCGGGGGGGGGGGTGTACAACCCATCCTCCCCTCCCCCCTCTCTTTTCAGTCCCACACAAAGAGATTAAGTAGTAGTTAGCACAACCTTACATGTAGGCCTAATTTATAGCCTAATTTATATCCTAAATTATAGCCTAAATGTGCCTCAGAATGCAGCATTTCGTGTCTAACAGTTTTAGCATCGTCTATTAAAGGGAAACTTGCATCCATCAAAGTGTTGATCTTCTTTGATTCTCCCTTCTCCAGCAAGTTCCCTGATATTTCAAACTAGGGATCATTTTTATTATGGTCCCAGTGAAGGGACATACAAGATACAGAATTATTTGTGTTAGTACAATGCAACGTCACAGAAGATTTCCAAGTTTATGACATGCTATCAGATTCAGTGAAAGACTGCTACAACTCTCATATTTATTGTCAAGATCTTTAAACTACCAAAGTTCAGTAGCTCCACAAATATAATATACCAATTGGTTGTGATGCTATGATTGCAAAGTAAATCTACATGTTGTATGTCCCTTCAAGGCTACCTTATGATGTTCATTGGAAGAAATGCTTTTCAACTACCATAGAGTAATCATTGTGGATATCTAAAAGAGTTCTAAAAGATGGTTCCTACAATAACAATTTGAATGCCTGGATGTAAAATGTCTGCTAGCTTCTCTACTATATTAATCGTTGTTGTTTTCATTGGTTCCTAGCGATGCTAAGATGTTGCCACTCCTTGAAGACACAATTGAGGAGGTAAATTTAAATAATAATTATTGTATTTCTGATACATGACTTAATTAATTCAGATTTCTAAATGTATGTTAAGTGCACTATTGTCTGGATGCAAAATCACAACTTGAGTTATTTCATTGTTTAAGAACTTTTTTATAAAGTTTTCAAATTGATTGATTCATGAAGAAACTAATATAGTGCCACTAAAATTCTAGCGAGATTTGTGTAACTTTGATATCATCAAGTTATGCTTATCCTTTTCTTGTTCATACCCCCCCCCCTGCCCCCCGTAACATTAGCACTTAAACTTAACCTAAAAGCTATCTTCACCTCTGTGGGTATAGGAATTGAAATATTTTATATATTTACTGTTGTTTGAACTGAAAAGGAGCAAATATTTTGTTGGCTAGAACATGATTAGAATCAGTGACCATATAGGAATAGAGGCTAGGAAGTGATCACCACCAACTAAAGGCTGAGTTTATAGCTCAGTTGATGGAGTGCCGGGGACTGTAACCCCGAGGTTCCTGGTGCAAATTCCTTTCTAAAGTTTGTTTATAACTTCCCAATCATATTTCCATCGTTCATGCACTTACATATTTATGATCGTAAGTTGCTGTTTTGTGTAATTTTTGTAATGCTGTAACCTACCCTAGACATCTATTCACTCTTCTCCTATAAATAATCTTTCCAATATCTCTCTCTCTTTTGGCAGATCCTCTGGAGTCTAGATAACCATTACTCCCTGGATATTTCATCGTTCGTAGCTCTCCTACAGACGGTCGCAAGTGCAATATTGAAATGGTTTCCGCCTGAAAATGTACGTAGTGTTTACTTTTGTTTCCCAAGAGCTTACAGTATGTACATATGTACATAGATAACTGACATATGTCCAACATTTGTGAGAGACAATGTTACAGTGCAGCTTGTAATTGAATACCAATTTTAGTCTCTTTCAAACAATATCTTCTCGTGCATCATTCAATCGGAACAGACCTTGTGGGGGTAGTCAGCATTGTTATCAAATGTGCTACAACGTCATATGACAGCCCCAACAAGGTCAAATGTCACAAAGCACTTCATTAATACTTTCATGATATAAATTAAGCATTTTACCTGACTGAGGTATTTATTTATGTAACTTATTTGAAAAAATATGCACTGAATATTATCAAACTTTTATTGTTCAACAAAATGTCCCTTATCCCTCAGCAGTCTGAGACACACTCCTCGGATCAGGGAACCTCAGTCGGTGCTCCCTCAGTGTTAATTGCAGAAAGCAACAACGAGGCTGAAAGGTCAAAGGTCACATCAATAAATGAAATTCAAGAGTTCTTTCTGGATCACCTAAGAAATAAGAGATTGGCCGAAGGACACATGGCAGAGGAAGAAGATGTGATGCAGGACGAAGATGGAGTCCAGGATAATGAAGAGGCAGATTTCACTCCAGATCAGGAGAGAGATTTACCTCTGCACGTTAAGATCATCATAAAGGTAAAAATGTCTTTTAAAGGCGATCGCATTTTATGGACAAAATATGTCTTGTTTAAATCAGCTGGTCGCTTGAAGTTACTTGTAAATCCTTTGTCCACCAAATGTACTTTGGATAGAAACTGTTTATCAATTAGATAGAAAATAACTGAATTGCAAAATGATATGTTGCACTTTTTAAAATTTTGCAACATATCTGAAAATGCGACTCAGCTGACAGTATAAACCAATGCAATGTCAACCAGCTTTAATGACCTTACAGAACCCACACCCCTGCAGAGAAATGGTTGAATCCAATCAGTATGCTCATCCAACAATTCTTTCCTTAAAAGTATCCCATTTCAAAAATACCTTCCTTTGATATTCAATTGTGCTTTTTAGATTCTTGAGCGATGCAAACACCACATGGCCACCTCCGACCCCAGGATGCGGCTAAAGGTCCTATCCACTGTCCAGGTTTGCGTCCAGGCTCTGGCGAAGGACACAGGTGATCTTGTAAAGTCTCTATTCAGGGATGGTCTGAGAAATAACAAAATTGAATTCAAAATTAAAACGTTTCGTTTTACTGGAATGGAAAAATGAGGAGTATGAAAAGGGGGCCTGATGACATGAGTGTCCTCGGGGCCGACCAAGCTTGCTCCGGTCGTCTCTGAAACTATGATAAATGCAAGAAAACAATATCGGAAAGAAATTTCAGTTTCCAGTGAAGCTTTTCTGGAGAATAAATGCATGGTGACTGTGAGGTATTGGAGACAGTAAACTCCATGTTGTTTACATGGAACATGGACAAACATGTTTCACGTAAACCATAGAATCTTACAATTAAGTACTAAGGTGACCATATTTTTTTTTTAAGGAAATCTGGGGTCATGATACTGATATTATCCCAATGTTGCATATCATGGTGTATTATCTACATTATATGCTTTTAAGGGTAGGCTGGGATTTTGAGAGCATATCATTGCTTAGTGGTGCAATATTTCAAGGATGGTGGTCAAATGCCAACATGTTTGTAATATGTTCTCCAGAACCATCCATTTTTTTTTGTTTAATAACAAGTATTACAAAACTTGGTAATTTCCAGGACATTTGTAATGTTCACTCACAGTACATGAAATCTGAAAAATGCTTAAAGTCTGGGTAAGGGGCACAGGGGGGGGGGGAGGCAGCGGTTCATGAAATCCGAGAATTGTCCCCAAAAGTCAGGGACGACCTTACAAGTTTGTTCAGTGAACATTGATAGCAGCATGATTACTATGGTTCTACAATCTATCTATTTACTGTAAGGAAGCTTAAACAGCACACTAACACACTTGTGATTGACTTGGGCAATGTGACACTTTTGCAAGAATTCCAATAAGAAAGAAAGAACTAATGAACTGTGTAATTGAACAACTCTCTCCAATATCTGTTTCCGCTTGGATAACATTATTTTCATGCGACATTTCAACTCACCTGTAGTATGATATTGTGCTGCAATGGCACTGTTCAGATCCAGTAATGTAATCAATTAGCTAACCAGTGGATTGTTACTTTCGACAGATCAACTCCTGCCAGCAGTCCATAAACTTTGGCCGTCTCTGGTTCCGAGATTTCAAGACGAAGAACCGTTAGTAGTCTGCACGGTAAGCAACATAATTCTGCAAACTTAGTTTAATAGTTTCTTACTGAGATCTATATTGCTGTTTTACTCTTATTTTTGTTTGTGAGAAAAAATAAGGAATCAGTTGGCAGGG
Organism: Apostichopus californicus; assembly: GCA_020650975.1. Classification (NCBI taxonomy): domain Eukaryota; kingdom Metazoa; phylum Echinodermata; class Holothuroidea; order Aspidochirotida; family Stichopodidae; genus Apostichopus; species Apostichopus californicus. The sequence continues at coordinate 34,224 of JAIPMN010018987.1, forward strand.
GCAGATCCCAGACTTTGGTCATTGAATCTGAAAAAATTAAAATTTTAGATGTGAAATAGTGCATTCTGAAGCACATTTAGACTATAAATTAGTTATATGTGTAGGTCTACATGCAAGGTTGTGCTAATAGCATTTCTTTTAACATTTGTGTGAGTTTTGAAGATCTCAGACTTTTTAACTTGAAATAATTTTAAAATGTAACAATTGAAATTTGAAATGGAAACACTCCTTCAGTATAACATATCTCTATGTATTTTATTTTGTCATTGGCACAAGCATCTCTCTCTCATAAATATATTTGTATTTTTTTTTTCTATAAGTATTACCAACAAATTGATGATAGAATTTATATCATTAATGCTACTAAGTAAAAAGCAAATACAATTGATGATAGAACTGATATCATTAATGCTACTAAACAGCCAATACATTTGACTCATATTTGATCTGTCAAGTAGCAATTTCTCGATTCGGAAGTATAACCCTTCCTTTACAAAAGTAATTTTTTGAAGTGAAAATAAAGTGGATTTGATAGTGATCTTCTTGTGCTACTTGTAGGCATGTGATACACTCACAACTCTAAGCCATTCTTGCGGGGACTTTTTAAGACAAAGAGTGACAAAGGATGTCCTCCCAAGGCTCATCTCTGTTCTGGAGTCTTCTGCAACTACCAGCAGGAAGGCCGGTCCGGCGTACGGTCACACCGCGGCTCACAAGCTGCAATTGGCGGTTCTTAAATTGATCGGTCCGCTATGCCAACAACTGGACGTTTGTGAGAATGACCTGAACAATCTCAGCTATGTGTGTTTGGAGTACTTAAGTGCAAGACAACCTTCATCACTACAAGAGGTAAGTTATTAAAAAATAAAAGTTAAAGACCTATTCTCTTTGAATCACTGTAAAGCTACTATAACCGTGATAATTTGTAATTACTCTTTTGTCTATCATGTGGTGACATTTAATGGTGACAGAGACTATTTCCCAGACATGTTTATTTGAAAAAGATTCCCATCAATTCTGTTGTAATTACAATGTTTTTTCTTTGCCCTTGTCTACTTACTCAGTGGTTAACTCAGTGGTTAACGCCGGTGCCTTTAAATCATAAGGTCCCGAGTTCGAGTCACTCCCAGATTAATGTATGTCGTCCAGTTACAGAGTTGTTGACAATTGACAATTCATAATCATGGACGTTAAAATATGAATGTAAGAGACTGACTTCGGTCAGCTTGTGGCTTTGATAAGCCAATGATGGCTTCTTCGCGAGTTCCTGCTTGCAGGAAGATCTAAAATACATACATACTTACTTTTGTTTCTATTCTTACCAGGCTTCCAGGAGGACGATTCCCATCAATTCTATTGTAATTATGTTTTTTTTGCAGTCTACTTACTTTTGTTTCTGTTCTTACCAGGCTTCCAGGAGAACGTTTTCGTGTTTCCTAGAGTTGGACGCAGACTCTCTCTGGTTGTTGTTGAGTGAAGTTTGTCAATCACATCAGCTGTCACCTGCGAGTCCAGAGTTTCCTGTCGTCAAGGTAATATGTCTAGTCAACATATCAGGTTTGAGCCCTTTATCCTTACCATAGACAAGTTTAGCAGCAGTGGAGAACAAACAATACTTGATATCCATCAGTCCATAATGAAACATCTTAAAATGTATACAAGATGGAACTAGCTGAAAGAAACAATCTTATAATGGTTTGGTAAAAACTGTGATGCTACAGTATTGTGTGTGTGTAGTTGTTGTGTATTGGTAACATCTTTAATAAGGAGTGACTGACAATAGAATCAGAAAATTGCAATGAATGACATTGACAAACTCTATGCAGAACTCTGTTTTTCTTTCTCTGAGACTACCAATGAAACCCAGGGTTACTCACCAATGTCATATTGCTTAATCAAAATATGCAGACCTACAGAATTATTTAAATCATGAAAGCACTCAGAAAACAGGTACCTGATTTGTGCGTTTTTTATTCGAGTACTCGAATGTTTGGTTGGGTACCCTACTCAGGCCTATACTAAACTGGTGAATTAAGTTGATAAATATGATACCATTTTGTTTGTATGCAGCCCTGGCCTGGTGGATTTGTACTCATATTCTGGGCATTTTTGGAAATCTAGCATGGATAAAAGTGCAAACTTGGGTACTCATACTCTGGCTTCGAGCCTTGTACTCCAATGGTATACTCATTCCAATGTGGAATTCAAATGTACTCAGTACTGATTCCTACTAATAGTACTGCAATTCTGCACGACCAGTGAGAATTGCTCTTCTCTAGTATAGATTTCTTACCTTTTTCCTTTTTCAGTTCCCAACCTATGGGAGGGCGAAGGAGTTTGAAGGTAACTGTCGAACCTTACTTCAGGAACTACAAGGACTTAGCGCCGCCCCTACAGAAATACTGAAAAGTGGTGAAGGCTGATTGGACCTGGAATCTCAAGAAACACTGGACAAAAAAAAGCAACCAGGAATTTGACGATGGTGAAGTTGGAGCAAACATTCAATCATGAAGCTATTCGTCTGTGCATGTAGGATCCATCCCTGTTTCCCCAAGCCCGGGGATGAACGACATCAAATTTACAAGAGAAGCACCTACCGAAGGGATCCATGTTGAAGGCGGAGGATGGGGAGGGAGGAAAGGTGTAATGATGGTCTTTAACCAAAGGACTCTCACACACAGCTGAAAGGTTGGGTATGAGGGGAGGGGGGGAGTGGGGAGGAGGGTGGAAGGAGGCAGGATGTGACACTCCTCATGGCTATGCTATCGTACCCTGAGAAATCCTGTTTCCACAGGATTGACTAGCGGTGATGGTTGTAATGGTAGAGGACACTAACACAATACACACCGCTAGGAGGACATTTGTGTGTCTTGTTGTCTTTGTTGTGTCTCTTGCATAAACTACATATGCGATTCTTGTATTCTTGACCAGGTAGAAACCTTGGCTCAATAAAATATTCATGTTGCTAATGCTCTCAAACGCTTGTTTTAATATTCGTGGGAGTAGGTTGTTCACCAACTCATGGGATTTTCCTGATGAAGTGTAGGATGTGATTATGAGGAGGGATACTGCTAATATGGAAGGGTATTCATAATGGCAGTGGGGGGGGGGGTGGAAGGGGTGTTCTGATTGTCCCCTAATGGTCTAAAGTTCTCGCAAGACATAAAATTAAAATAAAACAATGGAAAATTGAAAGAATCATCAAATACTGCCGACTCTAATGTATTCTCTGGTTTGAATCTCCAAAAGCATAAACAATTAACCTTTACCAAATAAATGTAAAATAAAGCTGGCCAAAAAACAAGATAATCCCAAAAGCCTTATTGGAGCTCTGCTGGCAACCTTTCAGGATTTAGCGGACATCTTTCAAATGTTTTTATATTTTTAAAGGGCGAAGGCGCTTACTGTGAACAACTACATTTCTTTAAAGAAAGTCAACACTATGGAATGTTCCAAAAGCTAAGCACGCTGAAAACAAAAATTGCTAGAAGTTTTCGAACCTGCTTTTCTGGAGATTCTGACGGCTCATGATATTTCCGAATAATTCTAGAATTAGACGAGACAATAGGTTAAAGGTGATTGAAAAGCTACCGATGCATGACACGAGCATAGCGATTACATCATGGGTGAATCTCATGTTGTCCTGTGGTGTCATGATGACACCTTTGGAACAGAATAGTGCAGATTTTAGGCTTGGATGACCAACATGTGAGGTGATACTTTTTAAGAAAAAGTCGCCCAGGAACCTGGGCACGAAAACCAAACTACCGAACGACTGATCCCCTCTCCACCCCAGTCCCCTTGCATCGGGACTGTGACTGTGTGATCATCGTCGGGTGTGCATCACCATTCCCCTCGAAAGGGAACAAGATACTACCCATGATCTGAGCCAAAAGGCTAAGGTGATTGAACACACCGTTTCATCCCTTCCCAATGGTACCCGGTATGCACAATGGTGGTACAGGTAAAAATCACTGGCACATACCTGATCATAAAATATTGAAAAAGTTACCACAAGTGACTGAATCATCCAAGATAACCAACCCACATTATCAAAGGACATCAGTATTGCCTCAAAAGTTGCTAGAATCCCCCCCCCCCCAAAAAAAAATTGGTGACTTATGTTCAAAGTTCAACAATTATTCTGCAGACAATCTGAATGCATTATGCTCTCACTGAGAATTTAATTTGTACTCTTGGTTTGACACAACTCAATGGCCTGAAAATAAACTACTAAATAAGACAGTCAGAAACTATGGAAAAGCACTTTCTGAAATGTTTTAGCAACTCAACTTTTTTTTTGCAATACTGATGACCTCTGACCTCTTCTAACACACAAATTCTGATTTATTCCAAACATAATATCAAAGCACACAGAAACACACAATGAAAGGAAGAAAGTATCATCATCAGAAGAACTACTGAGCACCAAAAGTAAACACGAGCAGACAACCACACAACTAAAAATAAGCAAAAAATATCTTATCAAAGTTGTCATAAAATGTGAAACATGATAACTTTTGTGAATTTTCTACCACAATTTTTGTTTCAGACAGAAGTAAGTTAGTTAACCCTCTTAACATGTTAGCAGCATCTTCCTCATTAAAAATAACAAAACAACAACAACAACAACACCATGGCAGATCTTATAAAGAAAAAGACAACCTAATCAGTTGCATCGTTTTATAAAACCCGAAGAGCAACGGCGACCTCCAAGTGAAGTTTTTCACTTGAATACACATGGTTACAGAAGTGGGATTTGCATCATTATGGTAACAGCATTACATCAGCATTACATGTATACACTTCACATTAAAACTCCAGCTGACTGGCCATATTTGTTTTCTCTTTTTTCTTTTCCTTTCTGGAAGGCAGTGTTGTTAAAAATATGTATAAATCTATAAAAAAAAATTAGGAATGTCAATTTTCTGACTACTATATAATAATATTTTATATATGTTTTTCTAATTTACATATTCAGCGACTCCTAATTTCACCATTTCTTGAAGCATCTCCACAATTGATAAAACAATTAATTAATCAGCCTCTATTGCTGTCACAAACAGTATAGCATGCCATATCAAACAAACATAAACAAACCCAGCAATACATGCAATAGAAGAAAAAGAATGTTAGGGCTGATATGACAAGATGGTTTTAGGCCCTTTCTGATGTCATTTCTGATCACATGGAAGGAAAGAGCAGGTGATACATCAGAAGATATGTTACTGATAGCTGTGTACGATGCTTGGAAACCTGTTTAATGCACCATCTCAAAAGTAGGAATGTGAGGGGGGCTGTAAGATCAATTAAGCCAAGCTGCATAGAATGTATTATTTATAAGGACTGCTGGTCTACAGAGATATATAATCTTTATTGGTTGATTCAGCCTTGGTACTGAAGATTTTTGCAGCTACTTCTGCAGCTTGGCTTGTTGACAGCATGCTTTACTGGCATATGAAGGGTTCTTACAGTCCTCAATCCCCTATTATACAACAATACTGATAGGCCCTCCTGTCAGCTTCAGTTACCTCTTTCAATAGTTTTGAGTAGCCTACCACACAACATTAACATCAGCTAATTTATTTTTGAGTTTTTGCTCATTTGCATGAAACCGATGTTAACTGAAGAAACCAGAGGACAAAATTAAGTTTTGATGTTACAGATCATAACATTAAGTTTTGTTACTTCGATCACAGGAATTGTGTTAAAACAGTAGTTTTTTCATTGTTCTATTGATAGGTCTTCAACAACAATAGATCTAACATTAAACAATTAGGTTTGGACCAAGGAATGACTTCTGGTATAGACTTCGACTTTAAAAGGAGCAGTCGAAACGTTTTAAATATTTTATTGATGAAACGTTTTTGATCTAGAATTAGGTAGTAGATACTAGGACATTCCCTGCACCTCTTGTTTTGTTGGAACCGTTATGTATCAGCACTTAACGTATGCTAGGAGTCATCCATTCTGTAAACCCTTTTGTAAAGAAACTCAAAAGATATTCAAATAAAATGAAAATCATTAAAAAAAAAGCAGTATAAGTTGAAATCATTTGCAAAAATATTTGTTTATGGCTGTTTTCAGAAAGTGAAGCAAAAAAAAAAAAAAAAGTTGAAATATACCATAATTCAAGTTCCGTATTGCACCACATCTTATCCTTGCTCACTTAAAACTATTGCCGAAAGATTTTTAATAATGCAATTATTTTATGTTTACAGCTGAAGTGAGGCACTAATCATTACAGGGCTTTATTTTTTTCTTAAATTTAGTAAAAGAGGAAAAACAATTTCCTTCAATCTAACCTACGACCTATTTGCAAATCTATGAAATCATTGTCAACGTTCCCTTCTGTAGGGTAAATTACTTAAACTAATCCTACTGCACTCTAAAGCTGAATGTTTCCAAATGAGTTGAAATGTAATGTCCTTCTGTACGTGCCAAGCCCTAGATTACATGTCGTCCACGTAATTGGTAATCCCACTGTTTAGCTGAATGTTAAACATGGGTATAGCCAAAAAATTTGGCTGATTTTAATACAGTAGGTTTTGTATTTAACCGTTTTATGCCAACTGACTACCGTTAAATTAACCATTGAAGATGGTATCACATGATTATGATTATGATTATGGGACACTCAACCCACAATGCACCTGTGGGACACCCACGTTTTGTCATTGGAGATGATCAGTGACACCCAACAGCACCCCCTGAGAAGAACCTCATTAGCAATTAAGTACCTTGCAAGTACCTTTGCAAATTGAAGCATCTACAAATTGTCACAAAAGTATGTATGAAGTACCCAAAGGGGTTTATAAAATACCAAAAAACTGATTTTGAAATACCTTTGAAGAACCTTATAGAAACTATCGAAAGCTACCTCAAAACTACCTATGAAGTACCTCAATGTACCTATTAAGTACCTCAAATGTACCTATTAAGTACCTCAAATGTACCTTTGAAGTACCCCAAAATACCTCTTTTGAAGTACCTCAAAAGTACCTATGAGGTACTGATAATTACCTATAAAATATAACCTCTATATAGTAAAAGCATATGAAGTACCTGCCCGAAGATGCACTCATCTGTTTTGTTGTAAAGTTTCAAAATGAAAAAAACGTTTTCAAAGAATCAAAATGTATCAGGAGCCATGAAAGAGCAACACCTGTTACGCCCCTGTTACACCCCTACAAGACTTTTGCCTGCTTGGAATTACAACACCATGGATGGGTTGCCAAATTGGTTAAGAATTATAGTCATGTGACCTGACCCTACCCAGTAATTCAAACTTATTATTCTCGACATTCTCTTCGTGGTCAACACCCTCAACCTTCCCATCCCCCCCCCCACCTCCCCCGACCAAATACCTCTCTACATTGCAAGAAAACAGATCATTGCACTGCATTAAATGCATAAAGCTGCAAATTGCATATATCTTGGATGATTATTATTTAATTAAAATACACTTTGACATATTATGATAAAATTACAAGCTATATTGTTTTTCCCTCTCTCTCTCTATTGTGATAGTACTGAAATGAAAAAAGTAAAGAAAGCACACCTCTCTTTCTAAGAGCTACCTAGCTCCAAGTTTAAATCCCACTGAAGCTAGACTAGCCTAGCCTTGTTATTTATTTTCATGGATATTCAATTGAATGATTTATTTCAATGGGATTAATCATTTTGTCACTAAATGTTTTGATCCTGCCTTCACGACACCTTCATCACTTAACTACTTTAATCCATCATTCATGATACCTTAGTCATCTCTATACTGTCACCAACCATGATGGAACACATCCCCCCTACACTGGTTTAATCAACCCTTGAAGGCTGTCACACCTATTTCAGTAAACTGCTTTAATCTGCCATTCACAATACCTTTCTCACTATACTGCATTAATGACAACTTTTCTCACTGTACAGGTTTTTAATCTTCTTCTTCAAGGTACACAGTAACTTTCAAACTTTCAAATCTGCTATTTTATGACACCATTTTGATCTAGACTCCTTTAAATTCTCCTTTACTGTACCCCATTTTCCTACCTCCATCCAAAACGACCCATTGAACATCAATCACCAATGACCATCATTCTTCTTAGCATAAGCTTCAAAATTATGAGGAAAAAAAGAAGTTAAGTCCACAGGGCTAGACCAGCTCCATCTAACATGTAAATGGCTTTGACTAAAACTGACTGCTTTCTTTTCTATTACCTATATATATATATATTTATTGCCTCGTTCAGTGTGGAAAAACAAACTACATCCTCTACATCTCTGAGATTAGAATTTTTGGGAAAATGTCTGTAAATGTCTTAATCCCATTTCTTTAGTGATGCTGAGGGGGCAGCTAGATGAAACCTAACCACAACTCACCAGTAACATATTTTAAAGATGACACTAACGGTCGCATTTTGTGATGAGAGGAGAACAGTAACATCTCCCACAGAGGGGTACAGATAGTTTCTGAATGATGCATAACCTTGAATCAGAATTACACAGATGGGATGAGCACTCTATCACCCAGTTAGAACAGTTTCCTAATGCTAATACCACTCCATACTGTCTTTCATGTCCCGCTTCAAAGCACTCCTACTGACAGTACGAGCAGTATGAATATCCTTTTTCGACCAAAGATAAATGTTAGGAACTGTTCATACTGTCAGTACAAGTGCTTTGAATCATAATATGGGAGGACAGTATAGAGTGTTATCAGCATAGGGAAACTTCCAACTGACTGATAGATGATGGTGACTGTGTCTATTCATGCACAGAATCATGTGACTGACCCAGGAGGACCAAGTAGGGTCAAAATTGAGCAGCAGAAATATATTTCAAAATTTATAAATGGTTCACTGGATAAGGATTCTTCATATGGTGTTTAATACTCCTTACTTAATATTAACTATGAAATTAGTCTTAGCAAAACTGTGTTTAATACCTCAAGAGAAACCGACAAATTGGTTAATTGGGTGATTGTACAGCTGTAAAGTCATAAATATTCATGGCAGTGTCACACCTGGTTATACCTGTTATGTAAATTTGCTATGCCAAACCTAAGTTTAAACTATTCCCTATTACTTTTTGTGACTGCATAACATCTTTCAATAATGACAACTAATTTCTTAGTACTACCTGTAAAGTCATACATTTTCAATTATTGTATCCTTTTCGCTTTTCTAAGTAATTAGCCATGTTAGTTGATCATCTTTGGGCTCATTTTCTTCTTGAAAAAACCCCAAATAACAGCTCCATTCCTTTGAAACATTTTACAGTCTATTTACGGAATAACTTTGGTTCAACCAACGAGTAGACGAGGTAGACAGATCATTTGCCGCCGTTGGTCTTACTTTGCTTTTCAGAGCTGCCGTTCGCAGGCAGGCTCTTTCTGAGCCTTTCTCGGGGTTTGAAAGATTTCTGTTGCTCTCGTTCGTTCCAATGCATGCAGGCCATTAGACTGTCGAACCAATCCACGATCTGATCCACGCTGCAGACGGACGCTACCGGAAAGACTGAGTTGGTGATTCTTAGGCTGAGGGATTGGAATGAGATAGGGAGGAGGGTGAATAAACTTATATAATAATATAAAAATATATAAGAATTTGTAAAGCGTTTTTATCCAGTTAAAAAAAACTGCTCAGAAGCGCTGCAGGAGCAAAGTACCCAAAATGGACACAACAGTTATTAAACAAATGGATACGCATTCATGAATAAGAATGTTTTGAGTTCTTTCTGGAAAGTTGACACATGCTGGAGTGTTTTCAGATGTAAGGGGAGACTGTTCCAGAGCTGTGGAGCTGATCTAGCAAAGCAACGTTCCCAATAGGTGGAAGTGCGAACAGTACAAACAGATAGCATATGTTGTACGCTTGAACGAAGCACCCTGCTAGGTCTGTATTCTTGGAGAAGCTCTTGTAGGTAAACTGGGGCTAAACCATTCCCTGCTTTGAACCACAAGGACAAGAATTTTATAATTGATTTTGTCTGCAATTTTAATCCAGTGAAGCTCTTTATGAATTGGTGTTATATGTTGGTGTTTTTTCACTTTTGTTACAAGTCTAGCAGCACAGTTCTGAACACGTTGAAGCTTATTAAGAAGATGTTAAGGTAATCCAATGAGGAGAGCATTGCAATAGTCAAGATGTGACAGAACACATGACTGCACCAAAGTGGCAGTTGTTTGGAGTTAATAAACTGTCAAATCATCAAAATGTTCCTGATGTTGTGAAAATAGGACAAGGACAGGAGCCGTTGACAATAAAACATAAGTGGCGGGTTGATGGACGGTAAAATAAAGCTGCCGGTTACATAAGGCAGAGAGGCTAATGACGGGATAAGCGACAGGCTAAGAGGGGAGACCAAACGGCCGATATATACCCAACATTCGGATACAAACGGAAGCCACCCCACCCCCTCCCCACACTGAAAAGAGTACTGTATGTGATTCGAAAGCTGAGGGAAGATATGTGGCGGTTGCTGGACGGTAAAATAAAGCTGCCGGTTACATAAGGCAGAGAGTCTAATGACGGGATAAGGGACAGGCTACGAGGGGAGACCAAACGGTCGATATATATCCACCATTCGGATACAAAAAACAATCGGAGGCCACCCCCCCCCCCTCCCACACACTGAAAAGAGTACTGTATGTTCGAAAAGCTGAGGGAAGGAATAACAGGGATCGATCCAATCCTACCGGAAAGATGAGAATGAATCCATACTGAACAAAAGAAGAGGTATCATGGAAACGGGGGGGGGGGGAGGGGGAGGGGGGTGACAGTTACATAAATGAAATATGCAGAGACGAACCACCAGTAAGTAAGTCTTTGACTGAGGGACTAATTATATTCTTACTTATCAAGACAATGCGATCCATTGCCAAGGAAGGAAGTATGTTGAACTAATACTACTTACCACCACCCTTTGTGGATTTCTTGCCTATGTTTTCCATCCAGTGAAACCCAAGCTGTGTGCCTTGCATCTGGTGACACTGTGACCTATGAAGATGGAGAATGTGATGCTTGAAAATTTAAATCTCACTGAAAAAGCCCAGATATACACTAAGTCCTTACATAGTGTGTCACATGATAAGTATCGCAATCATTTAGAGAAATAACCATGATACAAAAAACAATTTGCAACTTCTTTGATGCCCATCCGCCAAATAACATATCCTGACTCCCCCCATCCCCCCCCCAAAAAAATGTTGTGGGTCCATGTTTACAATGGAACGTTTTGTATGTGGCTCGAATAATTACAAGTGACTTGAGCACTTCGACATAGCAGATGAAAAATACACACATAAAACTTTCTGATCTATTAGTTCTCATTTATTGTAATATTTTTACATATTTTTGACAGTTGGTACATCTTCGAGTGCTGCGGCTGGCGGTTCAATTATAAAATTTTCACTGTGGCTCGCGTGATTCATTTTCACCCATTCCTGTGCTTTTAACTGACTACACTCAAGGATTACTGCAATAACAACATTAGTTATTCGTCACAGCTCTCTATGTCACCGGTTGCTAGGTTAAAGGGTGTGAAGACTCGCGCAAAAAGAAACGTCTAATGCCGGTAATCTGACCTAGTTTCGAATGAGGTGTAACAGAAGTGTTAGACACCACCATCGATCCCAATAAATACACACACAGCTTGCTACCGTCGGTAATTAGACACTAGTGCACAGTCAGTACATGCAGCTACGGTCAATACCCACAACACAGCGTAAATAGCAGCGATGGACATCTCAGGTCCAGCTAAAAGATAACAAGGTATCACGTTTCATTACTGTCTGCATTTTGTAGGGACACGAACAAAACGTCACTTGCAAGCAACGAAAAGTTGACTTTTTCAAATGGCCGCACACGGTTTGGGGCGAGACTTCAAAGCCTTTAATAGCTGTTTCTCGGTAGACTTACCTTGAGTTCAACACCAGCTGGTACTACAATAGGTCTGAAAGACAGGGTATGCGGGCAGATAGGAGTGATGAGGATGGCTGGGACGTTGGGGTGGATCATGGAGGCACCCGCTGCGGCAGCGTAGGCCGTACTCCCGGTCGGTGTGGATATGATCAGGCCTATGAGAGAATTAAGTGACAGAATATCTAGTATTACTTCTTAACAAGACTTTTATGATACAGTATGTCAGGTGACATTGTAACACAGCATTCATTACACAACTGAAATTTTTTTTTAAAACTTATCACAAAAAAAAAATATCACAAAAAAATAAATCACAAAAAAAGACTTGTTATTCATCATATCTGTCAGTGTGCTTATATGATATTACGCCTGTTTGCTTCACGTTCACTTCTTGGAACAAAACGTGGTAAGTCAAGATGTTTTTTATTATCATCAATCAGAAATTAATGTTTTCTCACGTAGTCTAAATCGTTTCAAAATGCACTGTGCAATGACGGTCTTACACAAACAACCTTTGTTGCTATCAAGCACAGTTTAGTTTTGCTTCAGTTGATATTCTGTTTAAAATTTATCTCTCTCTCTCTCTCTCTGGTGCACTAAAAATACTTTTACTACTTTCTTGTTGTCTCAAATCTCTGTATTTACTTCAGTCAACTATCTTAATAATTGAAATTGTTTTTCGCAAAGAGGGATACTTGGTTATTATTAGTAACTGACTATAAATGGATTTGTTGAAAAAAGCACAAGCATAGCAACCACTGTTTCCACGGTGACATGTTTGGAAGTTGCTGAAAATTTCATAGCAACCAAATGTTCATCTATGATAAGCTGGTAGAGCGGACAAGTGGATTTGATTTAAATTGTAGCAAGTTTCTAAGGTGATCAGAAATAAAACCAAAACAGATAAACATGTCTTACTCTAGGTAACGAAATTAAGCAACAAAAATAGTGAATGAACTTTGTACATGTATGTACAGAGATTCAAAATTGAAAGAAACTCTGGCCCTTCTTGGTGATAGTTTTGAAATGTTTGCAGTACATGTGTGTAATTTTCAAACTCGTTGCAGAGAGGGTTTTAAAATGTATACACATCATATCCAAGAAGACCTTCGAATATAACATCTATTTTCACAGTTAGGTATAAATTTAAAGGATATATCTGAGGGAAAGTACATTTCCATGAACAAAACACACAGGATTTCTTTTGAATATACCCTTTGCAAAGAACATTTCTTACGGATATATTCTAGCCAAGGTGTGGATCATTATGTGCTGCTGAATGGTAAACAATGAATATGCATGTCATTACTTACTTACCACCACCACCTGTCACCGTGGTAATGTACCTGTTATATAGGAAGTGGTCTTAGACTGGGCAGGAGTCTGTGTCAATGATAAAGTTAAGACACACCCATTTGATTTACATGTCTTGAATATGCATATATCATTACTTACCATCACCTTGCACTGTAGTGATATGCCTGTCATCTAGATAGAGGTCTAAGTTAGAGAGGTAAGGGGAGGAGCCTCTGTCAATCACAACTTCATTAAGACACTCCCACTTGAATTTAAGATTAGGAGGATCGGGTATTTTGACCGGTCTGATCGCCATGACGTTCTCCCTGTCGAGATCCGATGGAATGTTGTCATCTTCGAAGAGTAGACATTTTAACCTGCTACGTAGAGTCACCGGTGTGTTACCTAAAGGAAAGAGAATCAAAGTTATTAATATTATAATATGAAGGAAAATGCAATTATTTGTCAGGCTAGACCACAGACAAAGACAAAACTAAGTCAACTGTTATATCGACCACAGACAAAGACAAAACTAAGTCAACTGTTATATCGACCACAGACAAAGACAAAACTAAGTCACCAGTGATATCAACCACAGACAAAGACAAAACTAAGTCAACTGTTATATCGACCACAGACAAAGACAAAACTAAGTCACCAGTGATATCAACCACAGACAAAGACAAAACTAAGTCACCAGTGATATCAACCACAGACAAAGACAAAACTAAGTCACCTGTGATATCAACCACAGACAAAGACAAAACTAAGTCACCTGTGATATCAACCACAGACAAAGACAAAACTAAGTCACCTGTGATATCGACCACAGACAAAGACAAAACTAAGTCACCTGTGATATCGACCACAGACAAAGACAAAACTAAGTCACCTGTGAAATCGACCACAGACAAAGACAAAACTAAGTCACCTGTGATATCAACCACAGACAAAGACAAAACTAAGTCACCTTTGCTATCAACCACAGACAAAGACAAAACTAAGTCAACTGTGATATCTCAACTAGCCAAACAGGTATTATTGAATTTGTATACATACATGTACAGATGCTGTACATTTACTGTATAAAATGGAGCCAAAAATAGCAGATTTTCAGAGAAATAAAAATAAATTAATAGTGACGAACAGTCAAGTATTTAAAGCAGGAATCAGAGTTGGATTTTCAACCTTCAGTAGAAGGTTTTGTTATCAGAATGTTCAGAAATAATTCCATTTCCCTTCATATTATGATAGTAACTTTCACACAACACAGTTTTTTGGTTTCCAATCTTCTCTAGAGAACTCAAACTTCACAACAATTCCTACTGAAAGTCAACACTGTAAGCTATCAATATTTTTGTGGCCCGACATCAAGTTAATGATGAAGTGTATTTCTTGGCTAGAACTTTATGAAATATTTCAGTTTAATATTTTGCCTGCATTTCTGTCATAGGGGTACAGAATATATGTTCTTGTTGGATACTGTTGCATCAATATGAACATATCTTGGCATGATGATTCTTGAAGCTCAAATCAAACGCTTATTCTCTGCTGTAAAACACGAAATAAGAAATTGGGAAGATTCTGAAGGCTGACTGCAAACATCTTGAGCAAGTCAAGCAAATTCTGTGTACAAGATTCACAGACTATCATTAAATTGTGCCATTAGTGGACTGTGCAATTATAAAGTGCAATGCTTTCTTCAAAATATCAGAGGGCACATGGGCAGTCATGGTTATCGAACAGCTGCCAATAACATAGAGTGCCTAATTGCTGCTTTATTGATATTTTATTTGAAAGTTATTTAAATATTGCTCATGACTTGCTTACAAAATCCTGGAGAAATGTTCACTATTAATTAAATAAAGAAACTAGTGGGGGAGGGGTGGGAGTAAAAGTAAAAGATGGCTTTATCTTCAGATGCAGATAAATGTAAGGATTGTTTGAATGCTTGAAATCTCTTTTCAGATCTCCCAGTGTGGATGACAATTTAAATGAACATAAACAATGAGAGGGGTGGGAATGGGAGGGGAGGGGAAGGGTATTGGAGTGCATGTAAATAAAACATCTTCTGAACACATGCTTGGAATAATGACTTGATCACAGCAATATACAACTGCTTAACTCAATGGCTCTACTGTAAAAATCATTCTTCCTCTCCTCCGTTACTCTCCAACCCCCCCCCCCCCCAACCCCACCAACCATAAAACAATCCTCTGTTTTTCAATTGAAAGTTGCAGGGTATTCCAGGTACATAATAAAGTCACAGACATTCTTGAATTTAAAAAAAGAATTGTAACTATTCTACTATTGTACCTTTTCAAGAAACTGGAGTCCCAAATTTATGTTTATTTTAAAGTCAACTATATATTTAAAATGTGGAAAATGTATAATGTCAGTTCATGATATCAAGGGTTGTAAATTTGCCAAATACCGCAGTCGGTCCATTTTGTATCACATTTAACAACATCCAACCGCTCAGCCTGATAAGTTTGCTCCTGCGGAAACCTTAAGGTTCCTCCTCTTTAATCATTGATCTTTGAGATGAATCCGCAGCTGCTAATGTTTATTTATTCTGAAAACCCTTAGAAAACAATTGGATTTAAAAGAGAGTTATAGATAGAGAGAGAGAGAGAGAGAGGGAATGAGAGAGGCTGCATATTTAATAACTTCAAAGGTTACTCACCCTCCAATAGTACGTTGATTGCCTCTCGAAACTCTGAGAATTCGTAAGGAGTTAGAAAGCCGAAGGATCCGAGATGGAAAGCTATTACAGGTGGTACAGTACCCTGGAGAGAGAGGCAGACAAAATCAGGTGAAAAACAGAACAAGATTTGTCGAAGCCGAAAAGAAATATTACCGACAGAGTGTGTGCAATCATTTCTGTGTGTGTGAAAGCCTTAACTTAATGAGAATATTTCACGTTGCCAACTTTTCCTAACGGTTTAAGAAAAATGTTTTTTACACTTTTTTTTACAGCAGCTGATTTG
>JAIPMN010018994.1:0-28780 GCA_020650975.1 Apostichopus californicus
TTCATACAGTACTTAGTGAACATCAAGCTTTTGTTATACAACACTCTGCACATTTCATACAGTATTTTGCATTCAAGCTATTGTTATATAACACTCTGCAGATTTCATACAGTATTTTGCATTCAAGCTTTTGTTATACAACACTCTTCACGTGTCATACAGTAGTGAACATCAAGCTATTGCTACATAACACCTGCACATTTCATACAGTATTTTGCATTCAAGCTTTTGTTATATAACACTCTGCAGATTTCATATAATATTTTGTATTCAAGCTTTTGTTATACAACACTCTTCACATTTCATACAGTACTTAGTGAACATCAAGCTTTTGTTATACAACACTCTGCACATTTCATACAGTATTTTGCATTCAAGCTATTGTTATATAACACTCTGCAGATTTCATATAGTATTTTGTATTCAAGCTTTTGTTATACAACACTCTTCACATTTCATTCAGTATTTTGCATTTGACAGTTAGCTGACTGTAATAATACCATAACTTGAACTATACTTTTAACTACCTAAACCTGGAAGGAACTCACTCATACACTTTTTGTTTGTACATCTTAAATAAATAAATAAAGACAAAAAAAATAGCTTGATGTTTGGATCCTAGCAGGAATCTTCTTTTTCAGAGGCTTATTAACTGAAACAAAATACAGATTAAGGGCACACTCAAAATAGACAGATGGACAGACAAATATAAACTGGACAGACAGCTAAAATGTCTTTGATGTAGACCTTTCTTGAGAACATTATTCCCTAAACTGCATGATCCAGAAGTTTTGTTAGCGTGTGGCCTGTGCCCGGTTCATTTCCAAACATCAGACTATTATGATCACTTGATAACTTCCTTTGAGCACAGCAGCCACCAGTCACTGTACTTTTTGAGGTTGTAACCTTGGTGAGCTCAAACTGTTGACAAACCATTAGGTGGGAAGAGAAATTGAACAACTGGACGTCATATGTCCTTCACGGAGGGAAGTCAGCGTTCAGTCTCATTTAGATGCTAAACTTGTCCAGGGTCTTGTCAACATTTCTTAAAATGACTGCTCTGGGCTGTGGCCATGAGAGGCTGACTTGCCTTAGTTCGTTGGCAGTTGAACTTCCAGTAAATGGCTTTGTCTGGTAACACTTAACACACTTAGTAGCTGAATTCATCAAACCCCCAAGAAGAGAAGAGCCAGTCTACAAAGATAAAAGATGAAACTATGGAAACTTGTCACACAATAGGAAAGAAGAGGCTTTAATATTGATGACTTTTAACTATTATATTGGATCACATTCGTATCCCCCCAATGCCAGTGGTATGAGTCATATATGTGACATCCCCTGATGCCAGGTGGTACTATTGACACCTCCTAGTGATGGGGTATATATATGGCACCCCCTAATGCCAGGTGGTACTATTGGCACCTCCTAGTGATGGGGTATATATATGGCAGTCCCTGATGCCAGGTGGTACTATTGACGCATCCTAGTGATGGGATAATACATGACAAGATAAATACAGAAAAACATGACAGAGGAAGCCTACCTGCCAGAAGAATAGCTTGGTGTCACCGAAAGCATAAGATGCCAGGTACTTGCCATCTGCAGAGTAACCAAGCGCAGTAACAGCTGTGCTGTGCCCGGGGATAGTCTGGAATAACAAAATATTTCAGTCTGAAGAGTGACAAGTTTCAAGCTAAACATGTCATCCTTACATAAATATATAATAGATAATAAATCCTGAATAAACAAAATATACTTGGATCCAATGTGGCAGGTAACTGATAGTAATCAGTCTTTATTGTGATTATTAAAGAATTCCCACTGACAGCACAACCCAGCATGCACCTGAACGCTGCTACAAAAGCAATAAAACCACTGGCTGTATATTGGCTAGCAGCATGTAGATATACAATATAACCAATGTGTGTGTACCCCTGGGGGAAATGGGGAAAGTCCCCCTGAATGTTTTTATTTGAAATGTTGTAGATTGTGCCACATGCAAAATACTGCCTAACTAATTTGGATTTATTGAATATTTTTGTTTTTATCAACAAAGAAAAATCCAATTTTTTTTTTAGACGTAAAGTGGCTGGATATGTTCCTACCTTTCTAAGATATTCAATTTTCTATGTGTAGGATTTACGCCTTCATTTCATTTATTAAATTCATTTGACAGAAAATAAAACTCACAAATATAGTTAAGATTTGCAGAGTCAGAAAGGCAGAGAAAAATTGAATCATTCTAAGATATAATTTTTTTAATGCAGCAGTCTAGATCATCTTTGTGGAGAGATATAACAAGATCTAACCTCGTCAAAGTCAAATTCCTTTATAGGAAGAAACAAACCTGTGATTTGTTGGTCTTGAGGTCGTAGATGGTGATGGAACCATTCTTAGCCCCCACGGCTATTTTCTTTGTGTTGTGGCAGTAGCTGAGCATGTTGAATCTACAGACTGCTGGGAAGACATCCATTAGACCTCTGGTTCGGAGTCGGCCAGAATCCAAACAGAAGACCAGAATGTCTGTCGCCTGTGAGGCAGCGGAGGGAAGCTGGAGTAAGTTGCATTTCCCATGACAGCATAGACGTAACTTACTTTTAACTTTAAGCTCAATCCTTAACATATTTTATCAAAACTTCAAAACATTATTTTTTTTTGGCAACAAATTACAAAAAGATACCAAAGAAAAATATAGGGAAGTAGAAAGTAAAACAACCAGAGAGAGAGAGAGAGGAAAAAGCAATAAATCAGAGATTCTAGACTCTTCTAAATTCTCACCTCTACGATGAGGTCGACGACATCATTCTGCATTTTCTCGATGAGTAACTCCACGATTCTCAAAATCTCAGCTTTAGCTTTGTACAGAGTTGTTATCTATTGAAGTGAACACGGTAGAAGAGGAAGAAAAACCCTTGAACAAAATCATGACTTATAACATAACAAAAAGAGGAATAGAGTGATAAAGCTTGCAAATATCTATTTTTTTAAAAGTTTTGCTTTGGATCAGCTTACCTTTCATTGGCAGAAATCAGAACTGATGGTTGTAAATTCATTAAGTATTTAACAAACCATTACTAGGCTGTGTGTTGTCATGATTCCTAAATGGTGAGAGGTCAAACACATGCTTGACCATTCATTCAAGTCATTTTTTTTCCAGTTTCTTTGGACAGTAGACAAAGACGATTGGGAAGTTCTACTTTGGTACAAATTTCTTAGAGGAATGATGAGAGGGATGTTATTTCCACCGACCTGCACGTTAACCATTGGTGTCTGTGCTTGAGTTGCTTGAGCTTGTTGCTTGGCAACCTCTCGTGCCATTGTGGTGATGAAAGTTGCCGGGCGGGCAGTGGCTATCAAAGAGAGGGCGTGGTGAGCGCTGCGGCAAGAATCTGCGGCTGGTGTGATTGGTAAACTTGTAGCCATGCTGAAAACAAGAACAATGAAATTGTGAATCAAAGTTGAAAATGAAAACTCATAGGAATGTTTATTATAACCAATACACAGCAACACACAAATAATGCACAGCCACTCACATAGTACATCATTAAACCACATAACCATTAAACCACCATACACTACTTGGTAAAATGAACAAACCCTACTATACCCAATACATTTGAAATACCAATACACACCAACACAAATAATACACAGCCACTCACATAGTACATCATTAAACCACATAACCATTAAACCACCATACACTACTTGGTAAAATGAACAAACCCTACTATACCCAATACATTTGAAATACCAATACACACCAACACAAATAATAAACAGCCACTCACATAGCACATCATTAAACCACATAACCATTAAACCACCATACACTACTTGGTAAAATGAACAAACCCTACTATAACCAACGAAACTTGAAATAACAAAACACACCAACACAAATAATACACAGCCACTTACATAGCACATCATTAAACCACATAACCATTAAACCACCATACACTACTTGGTAAAATGAACAAACCCTACTATACCCAATACATTTGAAATACCAATACACACCAACACAAATAATGCACAGCCACTCACATAGCACATCATTAAACCACATAACAATTAAACCACCATACACTACTTGGTAAAATGAACAAACCCTACTATACCCAATACATTTGAAATACCAATACACACCAACACAAATAATAAACAGCCACTCACATAGCACATCATTAAACCACATAACCATTAAACCACCATACACTAATTGGTGAAATGAACAAACCCTACTATACCCAATACATTTGAAATACCAATACACACCAACACAAATAATACACAGCCACTTACATAGCACATCATTAAACCACATAACCATTAAACCACCATACACTACTTGGTAAAATGAACAAACCCTACTATAACCAAGAAACTTGAAATACCAAAATACACCAACACAAATAATACACAGCCACTTACATAGCACATCATTAAACCACATAACCATTAAACCACCATACACTAATTGGTGAAACGAACAAACCATACTATAACCAAGAAACTTGAAATACCAAAATACACCAACACAAATAATACACAGCCGCTCACATAGCCAACACGTCGGCAAATCACTAATGCTTAAGCATATGCAACTACACATGTTAACAACATTCCAAACAGCAAATCCAAACTTTTATGCTATATGTTAAATTGCCATGAATGTTTATAGTGTCTGGAGGTTTCAGCAAATTTAAATGTGACATTATCAAGCCATGGCTCATAGTTGGGTAAAAGTTGGTACTTTTTGCTTTGTTTGCTGAATTGTTCTTTTTCGTTGATAGATATCTGTTTAAGTCTATGCTGAATAAAAAGTACTACTATTTATTAATATGTACTAACGTTGGCGTTGTCTTCATTAGCAACACTGGTTCATTTCATCTTGAAAATATGAAAAGCAAACCAAAAGGAACGTAAAAGGTATCACAGCCTAGTGATACTCTACACACTGAAAAACTTGCAGCCACCTGATGACTTTTAAACCACGATATCTCCCATATGGCAAAAAGACGTTTCCTTGGAAGATTTATTCATCACTATAATCTCTT
Organism: Apostichopus californicus; assembly: GCA_020650975.1. Taxonomy (NCBI): domain Eukaryota; kingdom Metazoa; phylum Echinodermata; class Holothuroidea; order Aspidochirotida; family Stichopodidae; genus Apostichopus; species Apostichopus californicus. The sequence goes on from JAIPMN010018994.1 coordinate 5,064, forward strand.
ATCACTACAGGTTAGGATGATGGCTTTACTTCTCCTCTCAAAGACATAATCAATCAGACCACATCAACACAAAACTGCTGACAACATAAATAACACAAACTCGTTACTGACAGAGGAATAAGATATAAACACACCACTACAGAACACAACAAATAAAACAAAACCACAACAAAAGGAGCAACATCATCACTCAAAATATTAAGTCAACAAACTCTTAAATATCATGAAATTTCATATGATATCACACAACAATGTTACATAGGTCAAAGAAGTATTCCTAAAGTGACAACCCTCAAGAATTCTACTTTAATACTGAAGAGAACAAAAGACACAGGTTACAATGTTCATAACACTGGAGCAGAAAAGGTGTTCATGTAAAAGGAATTCAACAGCAACATATGTCAATAGAAATGGTTTATCATTTTTCTTCATTTAAAACTTCAAATGGCTGTGGATTATTTTCACTTCTAAGAACCATCAACTTTGATCAATTTGATACCTTGCAGCATAGAGTGTGGGATCACAACAGAGTTCCAACAACCCCAGCAGAACTGAGGACACATCGATGAACGGCTCCCAAACGGTAAAACCTCGTCCAAGTAGATCAATCCCTGCTCTTCGGATGGGGGTGTGAGGTGGAAGTTTCGATGATGGAGGTTGCAGCAAGAGGAACGATAAAGCTTGAGCTGTAAACAGAGGAACAAAGATTGACTCCTTATCCTTCTCATTTATTCCCCTTCTCTCTGACAACAATGCAACTACAATACAAAATTGATTACTTTGTTCTAGACATTAACTTACAAAACAAGACCGGTTGTTCTTTCCAGTAGTTACAGCATTTTATTCTTATAGGTTTCTTTTCTCTATTCAAGTCTTGCTGACTTAATACCTCATTCCTTCTCTTGACGACAAGGTATTACCTTAAACTCCCACATGAACAAAATATGCGACTCAATGTCGCAGGAAAACATTGTTCATCGTCCAATTTCACATATTAATTTCCACAGCGCTGAATCTATCACAAAGTTCCTCCTCTTACTTCTTACTCACCTGTATGCCTGGCAAGAGAATAATCATTTAAACTAAATCCTTGCTGGATTTGTCTTTGTGCTGGAATGCTGGGGGCTTTCTGCCTGCTGGGGCTTATCTCTGCTCCAAACTCCGCTCCGATGACTCCCAACATGACGATTGCCGTGGCCTGCTTACGTCTTGATTCAAAAGATATAGATACCTTCTTGACAGGTGAATCACCTACAAATATTATTTTTAAAAAAAAGGAAAGAAAAAGAGAAGAGAAAATTTGGGAAAAACTGTAAAAATATACATGTGGAAGATAATACTTTTCACCATAAATGCAATTAAAAAATGGACAAAGGTTGTCACTTGTAATACCTCGGTTTTTGACATAAATTGGAATACATTTCTAGTGAGAAAGATCATGATGCAATCTTAAAATCTAGTTAATGTTTTTCTTCCTACTCACTTCCCTCCACCCACCCCTCCCCCACGCCACATAACCCTGTCTCTAACATCTTTAACTCTACAACGAAAGAATGGGAAGAAATAAAGGACAACCCTGACCAAGCAACTATGTTGACCCTCTGTAATACCAACAGAGTTTGTGTTGATATTAGTTAGCATAGTATGTGTATAGTGTTAACATAGTATGTGTACATAGTTGTGTTCATAGCTGACATAGTATGTGTATAGTGTATAGTATGTGTTAACATAGTTTGTGTTTACATTAGCAGGATTTCAAACAGCTAAATCATGACAAACAGACCTGATAAGATCTCTGCTTCAGGTTCAACCTCTGAGCTTTCCGAACTGCCGCTGTCAGAATGTTCTCGATTCATACCGCTGCCCCCGGATGCTTGGCTTCCTCCCGCAGATGCGATCAAACTGAGAGCAGAGTCCACATAGAACGGGAGATGGGGAGCCCACTGCTGGATGACCTCCTCTCTACCTTCAGCACATATCCGCCTCAACTCTGCAAGCAGAAGGGCTTGGGCTGCAGCACGTACCTGAAAAGAAGAACCACGAATATTCCAAATGAATTTTGGACAACTTTCTTCACATTCGTTTTGGAAGAGTTTATATTCTAGGAGACTCCTTCAAACCGGTTGACAATGGTTGATTTGACTTTGATAAAACTTTCTTGGAAGCTATTAGATGTTAATCCTGACAGAGATAAAGTTGAACTTCATTTGAATTTCATTTAAAATAATATGGTGAAAGTTGAAAATGTTGAAGTCATCCAATTTGTGTTCACAAGTGGTTGATTCTGATCATATAAAGCGTTTTATTCAGAGATATTTGTTTTAAATGGAGTGAGATTGGACATTGAAAATGGGCACGAAAATGAGAACATGATAGAGGCAAAGGTTCACTTCAGAATATAAGACTAGATCAAAAACAAAAAGAAGGGGAAAAAAATAAAAAAATAAATATTGTACCTCTAGACATCTGTCTTGCCATCTACGAGCTAGCATTTCAAGGTACGGTGGCTTGTAGGAAACACTTCCTAGCATGTCTGGTAAGAGTACGCAGTGAAGCGCTGCTAGAAGACTCCAACCTGGAAAAGAGTGACCACAACATCAACAACTTCAATGCCAACATGGAGATAGTTATATACAGTGATGATAAAACAAAAGAAAAGACTATTGCACTACCGACAGCACACACAGACAAAAAAAAAAATTCACACAGTTACAGGTATGTATTATCAGCAACTTTATAGATAATTTTAAGTTCTTTGGACAATTTGGTTAATACAATCCATTCGCTTTTCATCTAATGTGTGCATTCAACACCTTCACGCATACCTCTCAGGAAGCAAAGCAAGTGTCTGTAAAAACCTTCAGAAGTTAAAGTGAAGCGTTGTTAGTCAGCTTACCTTGCTTGATAGAAGCTTGCTCTGGAGTAAGATCAGATAAATCATCATCTCCACCATCCACCTCATCTTCAAGTCCTTTGAGCCTTGACCTTTGAAGCAAAAAGTCACAGTACTAACTCACTAATCACACACATAAACCCTAACATATTAGATTTGTCAACAGAGAAGGTTCCACCACCTGTTTTCTTCATCTACACCCCCTCTGCTCCTTCTGACACTGAAGAGTTGAATATAAGCCTCCCACTTACTGACACCCCTCTGAATTATTGTCACACATGAGATGTCACAATATTTATAGGAATTCAAATGATGTGATGCAAAGAGAAGATGGGCGGGGGGGTAGGAGGAGGGGGGTGGGCATAGAAGAAAACAACTCATCTAATAGGTGATCTTGTCTATATGTCCTACAGGAACAGTTCAAGGAATGATGTGTTGTTAATTTTGCTGCTAACCACCATAAATAACTGCTTTCCATTGCTGTCTACATCAAGTGTTCCCATGTTCCTTTCCTTTGTGGATGCTTAGATGGTTTAAACTATTGTAAAAACAGTTAGTGCTCGACTACAACAGCTATCATGAAAATGGATATAGGCCCATTTATCTAGTATCCAGGTATACGTTACCTCTTTGGCTTCGGCCTCCTGGAATGAGAAAGCATAACAAAGCTTGCATTGTTCATCCCCATCAGGGTGTTCCCAACGGAGATCACAGATAAAAGATGTTGGGTGGTGACGGCTCGAGAGAGCTCCCAGTGACTCAGATAGATCTTGGACTTGTCAACCTCTTCCACAACTTGTGGAGTCTCCATCTGAGGGGATGTCTTCCTCTTAATCTCTAAAGCTTCCTTGGCAGAAAGCTGCGAGGAGTTGCTCGACGTTGACAGTCGTCTCCCTCTGTGGGCCCTGGGAAGCCACCCCGGCAACATGAGAGACATGTGTGCTCCATGGGATATAAGACCAAACGAAACTGAATCATGAGGCTTCAGTAATCCAAGTTTATTTAAGCAGATGTCATCTAGATTGGAATCTAATCCCCAAGCATGTAGACAAGACATGAACAGCTGAGCAATGTCCAGAGTCAAGTGACTGTTCTCCAGGGTCAAACCCTTAGGACCTTTCTGAGGGACACTCGGCTCCTCGGTCACCGAGATGGCCGGAGGAGGCCGCACTGTATCTACTTCATCCTCGTCACTGTCTCGCATGTTGTCGATCTGCTTCGATATAAAGCCGGCTACCTTTTGGGTCAATTTTGCAGTTTTGGATTCTCGGCCGCTTGATTCTGCCAGTTTGGCCAGATCAGGATGGCTTCCCTGGGAAACTATTCCAGGAATTAAGTTCTTATCTGTCAATAACTGAACGATCAAAACTTCGGCGTCGAAGAAGAGAACATGGAAATCTGGGTCCTTGATGTTTGCTTTGACAGCCTGGATTGTGAGAGCATGAGTCGGATCTTTTGATATGATGCCCTCTGTGGAAGGAATGTTCAGCACCGACCCCTGGGCAGCGGCCAGGAGGGTCCTATGGGCTGCGTTCTTAATGGCTGCTAGACTTCTGCGACGGAATGCTTGAGCGATACTTTGTGTTGGGGTTAACATCACTTCATGGGCTCGGTTAAGTTCAGCACACGCACCGAGTATATCCTCAGCAGTCGTCCCTTCCGCAATACGATCTAGGTGACCTGAATCAATAAATCAATAAAAGTGGACAGGATAAATACCTTGGTTCACCTCCGATTGGGAAGGGATGAATATATTAATTTAAATGTGTAGCCATAGCAACATAATATGCTTCTTCCTTTATGTATGGGTGTAACAAGATACCAATGACCAAGGTTAACTCTTGGATAGTGGTGCATGGCCTTGTCTTTGATACACGACTGTAAACATTCAACGTTAACATTTCAGCTATAACCCTATGTCCATCTCAAATAGAGTGGACAGGGAGACATCCATTTATCTACAACCCTGTAATAATTGGATGGAGGTGTCGACTTTCCACATGTATGAGTTTATCTAATCAAATATTCCTATGAAATAGTGGGGTAATCCACATTGGACACAACGGTGCACTTCCTTACAGTTCTCATCTCTACTTGTATGATAATAATGTAAACTTCTTGCAAGGCAGACAACAATTATCACAATCACCCAATGATACCCAATAAATACCTTTAAGTTCATAAAATTCACTTCATATGATTACTGTTTTATTCTATTCATGAGTACTGGACTTCTAATAATAGTCTTCTTTCATTCTCTCTCTCTCTGTCTGTCTCTCTCTCTCGCCAGTTGTTGAATGTTTAGTGACAGCTCCATAATTCATCATTACCTGTTTCCATTTGCCAGACAAATACACTTCCGTCTTCTAGGGCTACGACCAAGAAGTCTTCCGCCGGTCTCCACTTGATGGCTCGGATGGGGAAAAGGTGACGACTGGCTAGGAGGGTGCATTTACGGTCCCTCAAGCTGAGAAGGGCCACAGAATGATCAGTCGCCACAGAGCACACGCAAGTCAAAACACGGGCCTGCAATCAAGATGATTAAACACTGTAAAAATACATCGTAAACTTAAGAATGTTGGAAGACAGGAAGCCATTTCAGAAACCAGAAAAGCCAGTTGGATTTGTCTTTCCTTGCCATTATAATTTTGCTCAAAATGTCTACTTAACTATCTGAGTAATGTAGAGCCAGTGAGTTAAATTTGTCCAAGAATTAAATGAGAGCCTAAGTGAAATACAGGCATATAGATATATGAGCAAATGTACATTTACCAATTTTAGCAAATCAGATCTGCCACCAACCATCCCTTTAATAACTGTTATTAATGATTGAGAGTTACATGACATTGTTTATGCACTGTGAAATATTTTCACAACCTTACTGCCAAAGCCAAAGTCATCTTGTACATATTACAGTGAATAAGGCTGAGTTTGAGAGATTTGAGACAACCTGTTGACCCCATGAGCCAAGTTTGAGACCACTTGAGATAATATGATGACCCCTGGATGCTCAGAGTGTAAAAACTGATAAGGGCCCCATGAGTGTGTTTAAAACACCCAACACAAGAGTATCAACTATTTGAAGCAGATTTCATTTCCTGGATGACTTTATGTATTGTTGAAAATGACTTGAGATCTGTTTTATATTGGGCCCATTCATAAACTTAAACTGAGTTGAAATTGACCAAACTATGTTCACTAAAAGGAAATCATAGCATCAGAGAACTGACAGATTAATTGTAGTTTAAATATTTGACTTAGCACAGTTACAAAGATTACATACTTCGACACATATTGACCTCATGTGACTTCTGACTGCTACCAATTTCAATAGAGTTCTTGCAATCACCAAGCTGGATCTACGAAGTTTGAAGTTCCACAAAGATGCACTTTCTGTTTTTGAGTTACTGTGTTTACAACGTTTTCAGACTTTGACCTCACATAACCTGTGACCTCACAGAAAAGAATAGGGTTCTTGTACTCAATAAGTGTCACACACACACATGCACATACGCCATCACCATCGCACAGATGCCTTTCACCGCTGGCAAGGCATAAAACAATTAACTGTAAAGTGTAAAAAACATACATGTAGAAGTGGATGGGACTTCAATTATTACTGGTATGCATTTTGAAATTGAAGAGACCTCTTTCATATGTACATATGACGGTACAAAGCCATCAAGCATTAAGACAATACAGAATGATGAGAAGCGCACTTACATTGCAATTTTCAGGTGGTACTAATAACTGGGTTAATTCACCGCCATGAACACAAAATGTATGGAGTTTATTGCCAGAGAATAGATCCCAGAGGCAAATGGTAAAGTCGATGCCACCAGACACCAGATGATGAGAGTCATAACGCTGATGCTCCTGGTGTGGGTAGAGGAGACATGTAACTCTACCATGATGACCCTTCAGGATCCGATGTGGCGGCCAACCTATCGTATCAATAGTAGACAAACAATTGGGATACAATATACACCATCATTGACTTTCAAATAAAGTTGTAACTACAGCATGCTAAAGTTTGTTTTCTTCTCAAAGAGATATTTGTAGATCTGATATGTCAGAATGTGTTCTTTCTTCCTAGCTGTATAAGTGTCCTTCTAAGAGGTGATACAAAGTAATAATTGCTTCCACCATGTGGCATATCTGGATGTACATTGCATGGCGAGGGGGCATCCTTACCTTCTCTGGATGTATGAGGACCTTCAAACAGCCAATTTGAAGTAATACACTTCCCATTGCAATACATATTAGAGTGAAGATTTGTAAGGACAAGTGGGTATTCCATTCAGAACTTTGTCCTTACCTTTCCTGGCTGTGTGAGGTCCTTCTAACAGTTGTGCAATAGCTGACTGCACAGCTGGTACAATCAGTATGCTACCATTGGACCTTCCACAGACCAACCAGCCCTCCTGTGCTATGTAGATACTTGCTGTTACTTGCAGGCTGTGTTGTTTGCTATCTTTCCTGTTCGGACACTATAAAAGAAAACCAAAGTTGTAGCATCCAATCTCATCAGTCGTTTTGACTGAAGTATTAAACTAACAATTCCCTGTATACATTGATCAGGTTCTGTATTATAACTTGAACATCATAACATGAATATTCAATGTATGCAAAATGCAGGTCAATAACTGTAGTGTATCAAATTGCAATATCAAGTTATCTTCATATCGACTAATAAAGAAAGGCACAAGGGTCTTACATAAACAACCCCAATTCATTACTGCCACACATTACATCATTGCAATGATTCTTTGGTCAATTTGTAAAGTAAGTTGATATATGTCATCTTGATTTCCTGACTAACTATAACACTGGAGCACTAAATCAAGTAGCTTACCAATTGATCGATTATACCCGCTGGTTTGGGAGAGCAGCTATCCCAGGCTTCTTGGAGACTGTTGCTCGATGTTGGAGGTAAAACTGAAAGACAAGATCATGATTTAGGTATTAAACCAGCTGGATGAAGACTGTCATTATGCAACCATGTCTTCTTGTCAAATGTCTCCAAATTACACACACAAAAGAATGTTAAATTTCTCTAGAAACCCTTCCTTGGCACTTTCCAAGTTGTAACATATGCAACTGGAATGTGATCCCTGGTTACACAGTGGCAAGGTACTGAGGCTTCTGACTGGCACCCCTAAATATTCTTTGTTCTTTCAAAATGTACAATTACAAGTGACAGGCATTCGAGCACTTCCACTAAATCCTGTCAGAAACGACGCTGACAGATCTTGGAGAGCCGCAATATATGAACCAAATATCTGAATTATGCATCTAATAAGTTGTTGTCTTTAAATTGACAACAATTTGACTCACCTGGTAAGGTATCAAATTCCTCCTGTTTCAGGAAACTTAGCTCTTTATCTGAAACTTCTGGTATTTTCCAGACAGTCAGTCGACTACCTGAATCACCACGGATAAACAGTTTAAAGAAGGAACCCCGTCTGCCGTAGAAGAATGTCATGGCTGGGGTGCAGGAGAGCGGCTAATAATAGTAATAAGACAAAGCAACAGTCAAACAAAATATAGCATAATGTAAACAAAATTACTATTATTATTTAAACAGTAATGGTGTGACTTTATAATGAACTGTAAATCAAGCCTGATATGGCAGTTTCTTACATACATGCTGAGCAAATTCCAGCTATTAATTTTGACCAATTATTTCACACTATTAAGCACAATTGGTTGTTATCTTTATGACTGTTAATGACTTCTACAATTTTTACCTTGTCCTGCGGTGCTTCCAACACACAGTAGAGAAAAGGTCTAACACTCGTCTCTGGACTCCTGCCGACATGGCTGCGAAAATCATCACTCTCTGGAATGCAGCTGTCCATCCGGAAAAAAGAAGAAGATGACAATTTAGAAACTTTACTGTAGAAGTGTTTGTGTATACATTCCCTTCCTCACAATTTATGGGCACTCTTGAGTGTTTTTTAACAGTAAACAGATTTTGGCTAAAACAATGAGATACTTCAACTGGTAATGTGTGAGATGAAACTAACAAGAAGCTGAGCGAGGAACTTGACTATCCACTGAGTAGTACAAGGCAGAGTAAATTCCTGTTAATTCATGAAATGAAGGAGTAAGTCATTTGAAAGTCACATGTAACCTTGATGATTGACATTTGGACAAGATGTAAAAACGTGAAGCCTTTATACATAGACATCAATTGATCTGACCCCGAAACTATGACACACACACACACACAGTTGGACGGACTTTGTTACACTTTACTGGATTCAACAACTGATAACTTGATGATGCCATTATCTAAGACCAGATGGTCTCATCGTCTGGGTAACTGCTTCCAGATATATTCAAGAATATTTAAGCATACTTTGATAATACGGTATGACAGATTATCTAATTCATTGAAATTGATTCTCACTTTGATGGTAGTTGGTAAAGGTACCCTTTTCCATTTGAGCTCCAGACTAAGACCCTATCCGCTGCAGTGAATTCTCCTCCTATCCAATGCTGCCCCTTCTCAATGGCTTCCATGCACAGCTGAGAGAAGTCACCAGCATCATATATCTAATATCAAATCAAACATTTCCTGAATTAAAATACACTCTACTGATCAAAAGCCACATAGGTAGTATTTGACTCCAGTAAAATGGGGAGGGTAGGGGTCAATGTTTCAGAAGGAGAAACATTTCTGTAAATGCATTCTCCACTACAAAATGCATATTAAGTTAAAACAAAATAGAAACTGGAAAAGGGAAGGGGTGGGGTGGGGTGGGTGTGAGGGAGTTACTCACTGGTTCATTAATCCAAAGACAATCAGCTACTAGTTACCTTCCAAATGTACTCAACTAAAGAATGTCATAAAACATTAAAGTAAGTGGGATAATCTACAAACACAAAAATTGCACACTGATTTTGTGAATACAATGTTTATCCACATTGGACTTTTGACATCACATCAGTGCAATCTACTCAATATAGGTTGACATGTTTTTAGTTCACACTAAAAGTGGATACTTCATCCACTAAACCCCTAGTACAGCTATAACTAGAATTGTTATTTCCAGACGACATTTTGTTACTTTCTTTAAGCCAGTTTTAACATGTTGAACTGGAATCTGTTTTTACCTGCCACTTTTTACTGCAGACGATTAAGACGGTCCTAAGAGTGAAAGCACAGCAGGTCACTGTTTTAGCTCCTTTACATCTTAACTGTTTGCACTCCTCCTCACAAATGGAATCACTATCCTGGTGAGATCAAAAGAAGACAGAAATATGATTTAATAATAAGGCTTACTTACCTACCAACCAAAATATCCATTAATAAAAAGAAAAGCTCTGCAGTGTCTATCCTCTAATTGATCAGTATAATTGCATCTCCATGCAATCAAATGTCAGCTGTTTTAGTATCAGATTAGCTTCAAAGCCATCACTGCTTGGTCCATTTAACTATACATACATGTTACTAAATATTACTGACCTTTCAAGTACTTTACTTGCAAATGCACCAATGAGTGAGGTAACTGATACAACAGTTTATATTAAATTTTCTTATCCCAAGAATCAGTTTTTGTATTGTTGAATCAGTGCTTGCTGCAACTTGCATATGATTAAAGACCAATATAACAGAGGTATCTGGGCAACAATCATCAATATAATTACTTGTTAATTGGATAAAATTGAAAAAAAGCTGTGATGACAACTTAGTTTGGTTACTGTTAATGAGAGCAAGCACAACAACTTTGCCAATCTTCATCATTTCATACTTGGAATGTAAGTAACTTCAGAATTTTGTTTTCCCAGATACTACTCTATAACAAAACTTGACATGCATCCGCTAAGGAGTTTGGCAAAAGAAATGAACAGTGTTGTGTTGTATGACTATATCTTAATACGTAGTAGTACGTATTAAGCTTCAAGTTGCCATTTGTTTTTAGATATATATTAGATATCATCGAATTAAAGCTAGCATGACAAATTTAGTTTGAGTACTGTTAATGAGAGCAACAACCATGACTTGCCGTCCTCGTCATTTTATGCTGGGAAAATAAGTAACGTAAGAATTTCCTTCCTGATTCTACACTTCAAAATAACTTGACAGGTATTGGCTAATTTCTTGTTGAATTCCATATCATTGAATAAAGCTAGGATGAAAACATAGTTTGGTTACTGTTACAGATAGCAACCACCACGAATGGCCCATTTTCATCGCTTTACGCTGGGAATGTAAGTAACACTATAACAAAATCAAAGCATCCACTGAGAGGTTTGGCAGAAGAATGGATATTGAACAGTGCTTTTATGTATGACTATATCTTACTATGTTCTAGTGGTACATATTGAGCTTCAAGTTGCCATGCTTTTTATATATTGAATATTTAAATGGGTCAGTGTAAACTCTGTAAGTACACTTTAAGTACTTCAAATCAATTCTTACCTTTTTCAGAGCACTGGTGAGATTCCATACTTTAAGCATTCCAGTTGTTGTTACTCCAATTATGATATCATCTAAATGGAAGAAATGTTACTAATGAGATTAAAAAACAAGTTGCAATGTAAGACTGAACATTTCATATCATATTAAAATTATAACAAAAGATAAAATTGCATCGATCAATTATGTGTGAAAATAAATAGTATTCATTAGTTCATAGTTATACCATTATCAATAGAGAAAACACAGGAACCAGTTTTGATTAAATATACTGCGAAGTTATATTAATATTGCAAAATGACATTAAGGCAATATCATTCTCATCAATTTCAGAGGAAATTTAACCAGAAAAGTAAAACGTTTAGTGGTTCCGATGCCTAAACATATTCATAGTGTGGTAAGCCATACATGTTAATATTCATGAACTTGTTCACACCAAACTGAAGAGGAATATCCATTGACTAATGTGGCAACATATAAAGAAAGGTATTAGAAATCAGTTATAATGTTGACAAAGTCTGTATAGTGACATAGTATAACCAGAAAGCCAGTTGGCTTTGTGATTCCTTGCCATACAAATGTGCTCAAACTTTAAAATATCTATCTGACTAATGTAGAGACATTGAGTTAAAATTTGTCCAAGAATTAAGTGAGATCCAGAAAAGATCAGAGATTTCCAGCTCCTATTTGTAGCACTCCCTTGTGGATATCAACCATTTCATTCACTGGTAAGGATTTGACAGTATAGAAGTTTTATTCCAAAATGTTTCAATATCCAGAAAGAACAGTCTTCCTATGTGAAATATAGACACATAGATGTATGAATAAAGTTTTATTCCAAAATGTTTCAATATCCAGAAAGAACAGTCTTCCTATGTGAAATATAGACACATAGATGTATGAATAAAAGCAATTCTTTACCAATTTTGAGCTAGGAAATCACCTCTGGTACAGAACTATAGCTTTAATAATTGTTATTAATGAATGAGAGTTACATGACATTGTTTACACTGTGAAATATTTTCAGGACCTGCTGCCAAAGCAAAAGTCATCTAGTATAAATCACAGAGAAAATGCCAAATTTTGAGCCAATTTGAGATAACCTGTTGACCCTTGAAGCTCAGAGGATGAAAACTGACAACCATGGTTTCAGTGAATGTTTAATGTAATAAGATTTCCTGGATGATTGTATGCTCTATTGAAGTCCTATAGAGGCCCTTCACTACACTGTAAGAAAATCATACCATTGGAGAATTCATTAATTGTAGTTTAAAGTTTAAAGTTTGGAGTTATCATGTTTAATAGGTTTCAGACTTTCACACCTGTCGACCTCATGTGAACTTTGACCTCTACCAATTTCAATAGGGAACTTGCACTCACCAAGCTGGATCTACCAAAAACTGTATGCCAAGTTTGGATACAATCCAATTAATGTTTGTTGAGTTATTGCAATATTGACTTTTGGAACCTCCCAAAAGACAGGGCCCAATAAAATTGTGTGACTAAATGGTCCCATTAATATTTGGCCTAAACAAACTGGCAAAATTATAGTTGCCCCCCAAAAATTGAACCCCAAAAAATGTGCATCCAAATGGTCCCAAAAGAATTGGGCTTTACACTCAAACAATGTGTCCCAAATGCATCTGAGGTGAAAGAAAAATTTGGGCACACTCGGCCCAAAAATGTGCCTAAAATTTTTCTGGGCTCAGGTGGTCCCAAAAAATGTAGTCCTAATTGTTTTTGCAAAGAACATGAACTTACTATGTAGTTACATCACCATAAAAAGAATGGACTAAATCGGACATACGGTTGAAGAGATATTGACATTTTAATAAATTTACATTAAGCCCCACTCATATTAATGATAATATGCATAATGGCCGCACCACAAACAATTGGGATCATCTTCTGACCCTTACCAACATATACCAAGTATGGTATCAACCACATATTTCCTTCTTGAGATACCGTGTTTAAAAACTAGGGCGTCACATACACACACACATCGGAACCAAAAATTGTTTCTCTTTTAGATTTATTATTTTGCAGATAAAGGTCACATGGAAGCAGACTGGATTTTACATAGTCCAGCATATCATTTCAAACAGCCACAATTGCCATTCAATGTCACAAATTTGTGTGGATAATACCATTTGTATTATGTAAAAACCTTAAGTCTGCTTGCAAAATATAATGTGGACATTTCATTGGCATAGTTGCCTTCCAAGGAACAATACAGTGAGGTTTATGAATTTTATTGGTCATGAAGAAATGAAAATGCTATGGTTGTGCTGTAACTTTTCCATTACATGTAGCAATTTCCCAGATTTGAATGACATTTTACTATAACTTATTTATTTCACTGCTAAGTGATCTAACATTACCCAATTTTTCCATATTTCTTGGTGAAATATACCACTTTCCTCCCAACTTCTACTGCTGCACTTCATATTCAAAACAATGGAAATGTTCACATTAGAAACCCTTCCCACAGAACTCATCTTATGCAGGATGGAACATACCATTTCTCTTGAGGGGTTTAATGATACAGAAAGCTGATATCCAGTCAGGGGCTACACTCGATGAGAGAGAATAGAGCAGTTCTAGGCTGGTAGCATCCAGGATGTTGATATCGGCGTAATAACCCTGGCAGATGATACGCCACTCACGGATGTTACCATTGGTAACCTGGTAAGGCTGTCCAAATAATAACAAAGAAGGAAATGAAAAACAATCGTGAAACTAAGAATCTAATGTGAGGTCAGCAGTGACAATAGATTGTCACTTTGAAAATGTTGACCCACAATTATTGTGTGCAGTTGTTTGAATCAGATGGGTGGGTTTAAGAAAGGCATATTTTGCATTTAATATGACAAAACCTGGTGGTAGCACACCCTACCATGCAAAAATGAGAGAAACCTTCAGAACAATATCTGTTAATATACTCTATAAAAATAAGGCATGAAAGTCAAAGGTTTGCAAATGCAACCAACATATGACATTTACTTTTCTTTGTTTTTGGATAAAATGGACAATGTTTTGATTAATATGATATTCATTTATGTAAATACACTACATGGTTTGATCAACATGATACAAAGTTACGACTGAACACAAAGAAACCTGCCTTCACACTTTGATCCATACAATTGGTAAAACTAGTAAAAACTAGTACAACAAAATAAGAGATGATTTTTACCTGCATGGAGAGATGGACACCTGGTAAACGGTTCTGCTCAATGCAACGCCCATCTCCTACGTCCCAGAGACACATCTCCCTGTAAATATAGACACATGATACATCAATTAAGCCATCTAAACCATAGCAGGAATTACATGATGGCTCACAAAGGCCATGACTATCCAGATATTCATATTGACTTGGTTGCCAACTTGCCAAGTCATTTAACTGTAACAATGTTTGGATGAAATTTAAGAGTACAAAATATTCAAATGGTTTGATGCCCTATATCACATATCATAAAAAAAAAACAGAATTTTCAGCTCTGCAAAATGGAAATATTGATATTGCCAATCCCAGTGAGAATCCATTAAGTTTAAAGTCAGTAGTACATTACAATATCAGTCGAGAGAAAACACGGGGCATGCCCCAAAAGAACACAAATTTTCCAGTCTGCAGAACTGTTAAATACCATCACTTACAGTCTATCCCAGAGATAAACCTGTCACTTTAATAAAAAATACATTAGACTGATCAGAACATTTAACACACATTTATTGACACTTTAACTAATGTTCTGGTCAGAGAAAACCATAACACATGTGAAATTACAGTTTATCCAAAGCAGTGAGAGAGTGTAGTGTATGACCCCATCACACTATCAAGTATCACTTGCATTAAACCTGTTAACTTGGCAGTCAACAGAATATGTTAAAAGCACCTTCACTGACAACATTAAGTTTCCTAGTTAGTAAAATTGTCAAATATTGCCACTTGTTGTGCATCTTTGATAGTGTCTACATAGTGAGACTCACATTATTTAAATCGATATTCAAAACAACAAGTAAACAAAGTTTAGATAATTATGCATCTAGATCACAGAAGAAAGAAAGAAGCTAGTTTAAAATTTCTCATCGACATTTACTGTAGGCTTTATAAAGGACAGTAAAGTTGAAAGTGTCCAAACTGACCCATTTTCAGCTGCACTGATAAACGTAGAAGAATCCCAAGATTCGCTGGCTTTGGACAAACAGCTGATAGAAGCAGAGTGACCTAACAGCATACATCTTGGGATAATCTGTAACAATAGGAGTATTAACATTAATCTGTTATAATATACCACAATTAAACAGCCAGAAAAGTAAAACAATAAGTAATATCCAGGGAGATAGTTTTCCTAATTAAAAATACACACATGGAGTAATTTCTTTATAAATAACAAAGATATTAATTTTCGTTGTTGCTACAAATCCTATTAATGTACTTCTTGTTAATTTGTTTGGCTCTCTCTCTATCTATGGCAAATTTGCATTAAGTTTGTTTAATAACAATGTCTTAAGTTGTCATGATAATCAAAATTTTGAAAAGGCAATTGGAAGCTCAACTTTTACACACCGTTATAAAAATCCGCAAAGTTTATCTAAACCAGAATATAATGGAACACAATTCCTGGACATACTCGGGAGTAGGGCATCCATATGGACCATAGACACTACAAACTATAATGCCACAATATTAAACTGTATCCTGGGAGATACAACCTTTCAACAGAATTCACAAGAATACAGTGACATAAGTGACCTTTGTTACCTCCAGTGTGCAAACTTGCTTTGAAGAGTCTAACCATCAATGTACGAGATCTCTATTCAATTAAGGAAAAGCTCAGAAACCAGGAAGAATCTGAATCAGCTGATGAAATTTTCAACTAGGAAGATCCCAACTCAAAAGGCTTTGGCTGTTGATTTTAATTTCTTTAATGCAATACTTTACTGCAACAATAACTAGAATTGTTGTATCTTGTATGACATTCCAGGGAATAATTTAGTGTAGCAGTTTAAAAGTTTCTGAAAGTTTGTCTCTTATAAAGGACTATGGTCCCTGTGATCAAGACTGTTATAATACATCTTTGCATTTGTATAGAAATTTACCCATACTGTATAACATTTTGCAATGCAACACTGGTTAAATAATTCCCTGCATTCTTTGCAACAAAGATACAGTAATTGTGACAGCCCCATCTCACTTCATGATTCAGCTTTAAGCCTTTAACTATAACTAGTGATCCACTAATGTGTGACCTGAGCTAAATCCATCTAGGATCACTTTTGCCAATACAACCACAATAAAGGCATATCGTTCAAACTACTTGGCTTTGTAGAAATGTTCATTTCTCAACAACACAATGCAAGATTCCCCTATTGATGTATTTTTCTGCAACTGACAGGTTCCTGATTGTTCATTGTGACAAGTAACTGACTTAAAGGTATATATTACAATCAGCATGTTTCAAGTTTTTGTTTCTAAGGCACCCAAACTCTGATGTTTGTGGAACACCACTTGAAGTTCTTTATATTGCTACTGTACATTTTCCTAAAATGACCAAGTACTATTCATAAATGTTGACAAAGGAGTTTACCATTTTGCCTCATCTCATGTGAAATTTACATGCAAAGACAGAAATCCCCTCAAGATACATTACCTGGACATCCTCTGCTAGATCCCATAGACAAATTTGGCCATCATGGCAACCTGTGATGACTGTCTTCTGGTCACTGGTTACAAGGATTGATGAAATACAGTGAGTAGGGGCATTCGTACCCCATAGGACCACTGGCACAACCAGACCACTTGATGTCATGTTGAGCACTTACTAGAATCTATGAACAAAAGACAAAAAGAGAAGGAAGCAACTTTAATACCTAACATCGATAGACGGTTTTCTTCACCTGGCAGATGGGGAAAAGTTAGGGTATGATTCATGTTTGCCTGGCTGATGGGATGTAAGGAAATACGGACAAATTGTCACATTTACTGGCAAGGAAATACACTTATTTGCAATACTTCACAGTGGTCTGAACCATACACTGTATGTCAGATACTGTAGGTTAACAGTTCAACGATAGGCTAACAGTTCTATTAAAATTCATAATGCAGTCTCTGACCAACAATATTACACCTGAAATGTTTTTCTTGCATTCACTTGTTGGTAGATATGTTACTTAAATGTGAACAAACAACTACCAGAAAGTAGTTTGATCACCTTCTGTAATGCCTTTAGAGGCTAGCATAGCATACTGTAGCTAATATCCCATGTATGTCAGTAATATAACAATTGCTTCATTGTTGGCAGCAATATACATATTGAAGACTACACGATTATTTCGTAGTTACAACTAAATTTACCTTTCTTATGAGAAACTCTTCTGCATCTGATCAATCATTACCAAATTTGACAGTGCTTAATACAAAATCAGCCCATAAGTTTCTGAAAGAAAGTTGTAGTTCCCCCAATACCTTTACAGAGATATTTACAGGGCTGGCCATTACCTAGGTTGGTAGAACTTGGTCAGTACGTTCAAAGGGAGGGGTGGCATTTTGAGGATCTCAATATTATAAGAAGTTTCTGATGATTTGAATGTACAATTTTCAGTAGCAAGCAACTTGCTGATGTGTACACAACAGTTATACTTCAATCATGCTACTAATTGTTCAGTACGTTAGCAAGTTCACGTATTTGTCATCTTTGTGAGTCTTTACATACTCATTAGTAGCTTACATGAAGAATATGATACTGAGCTGGAGTAGAAATGCATGGGCATAGTATATTATAGAGTAATACAATGGAATGCCAATTGATCCAAAATATGATGCAGCTTTCTGCTGTAACTTAAGTTTTAGGAAAATATTTGCCTCATGACTGTAACAAGTTGTAAAGTACACATCCTGAACAAGTACCAAGGACTTTGAAGTGAATAATCTATCCAGTACTGTATTGCATTGCAAAAACGCTTTACAAAATGGTCAAGTTGCTTGAAAGTGAAAATAAGTAGGTGCTATAGCAGCTTCCTTCAGAGGAACTACAGTAGTACTAGTAGAACTATAAATTATAACTTTGTATTCAATAGTGTTCGACCGATTGTATGACAATCGGTTTTACCGATTAATTCCTGTGACAATCGGCCGATGCCGATTATCGATTACCGATTATTTCAACATTTTCGTGGAACTGGCCTATAGTATGATTTAGTGTTATGCATGATTACCAACTTCTAGGCCAATACAATCAAAGATGTAAATGAACGACATAACTTTTCACAGTAAACATTAATGGAGCAAGTAAAGAACACTGTAATACATACATGGGGCGCTGTACGATTATAACGAGGAGTCGTAATATTGCAATCCCGCCACAACACAGTTAATGACAGTGCTGTACAGACTACAGAAGGGGAAAAATAGTAGCCATTGGCTACGAAATGGAAAAAGAAAAAGTTAGGGACAGCTTTTACAACTGCTATTAAAACCATTATCAGTGTTGCAACTCCAACGTAAATACTCCAACGTAAATAAACGTATATAAAAATAACGTAAATGAAGTGAAAAGTATATCGCACCTAAATAAAATATTCATTATTTTGTTAGCTGATATTGAAATATATAATCTGATATGAAAAATAATGTGTAAGAGTAAGTTGGCCAGACGTTTCGATCCTAGCAGGATCGAAAGGTCAGGCCAACTTACTTTTACACATATTCTTATACAGGCTCTTTAGTGGATAAGGAGTTTGCTAACAGTTTTATTTTATTATGAAAATAAAACAATCCTGAACGTTTGCTTCAAGTTTTCAATGATTACCATCTGCGAGGTAAAACTTCCGATCGAACGTTGTTTCAAGGCCATGGCTATTCTTACGACTAGTCGTAACAATTATCTATAAACTATTCTTACGACATCGGCGAATTCATGCGCAGTAAAGTAAATAAAGCAACTGTGCGTGTAGTAGGGGTAACCCTAACCCTAAACCTAACCCCTAATCCTATCCCTAACCGGAAATTATTGTTACTCATGGTCGTAAAAATAGTACTCCTGGTTGTAAAATAGCAACTGCGCATGCGTAATCGGCAATTATTCTTACGACTCGTCGTAAGAATAACCACTTTGTTGTTTCAAACGATCATACACAGTAAGTCAATGGCGCTTCTCCATTGACTTAACTACATGTGGGAGAAATCACACACTAAAGTCCCACTGACTTTGTCGCGCGTGTCACTGGAAATCAGACTTGCTTTTAGTCGGTTGCAGTACACAGTACACAGTACATGCGGTCAGGGGAAAAAAGTTTCTTCGGGTTTTTCGCAAAAATTTACGTAAGAATGTTTGCCTAATCACAAAATACTGTAATGCAGTAGAACTACTGAGGACTGTCGCCAAACGTTTTTAGGGATTTTTAGGAGTATCTGGCGCCTTGATTTCATCATTTTATGCCATTTGTAAAGTCTTGGGCGCATTTTCAAACTGAACAGTTATGAAGCTCAACCGTTCTCTAGCCAGACTAGCCTAATATACGTAGAACTCACAATGAACAAAGCCTAATGTTATTGTTTTCACTTTCCAGTTTTCACCTACGGTGAAACGGCCAAAGTGGTTCAAAAGTATTTTCATTTGGTTTTTATATTTAGTTGAGACAATTAATCTATCTTATCAATCGTTTAACATGATAACAGGAGGTTTTGTTAGATGCAAGAGCGAAGTGAAAAAAAAATAATTACGTCGTCCCCCTCTGCTTATCGCGGGTATACTGTATGATGTTAACTGCCAAAACTGGATAGTGTATTGAACAGCATTTGTACAAACTCGCGCGAGGGACTTGCGATACCGTTACACGGTAGATTAGCGCACCTTCCCCGGCTATGAATAGTATTGAATCGAATGATCTAAATTTTTCTCCTGTTGTGGTTGTGGTGTATCAAAAGCGCGGAAAAATACAATCCTTTATGTGGAACGTAATAATCGGTTCCGAATAATCGGTAGCGCAATGGATTTTGCCGATGCCGATTATTTACCGATTGTCTGATAATCGGCACAATGCCGATTGTCTAACCGATTATCGGTCGAACACTAGTATTCAATGAGAAAAAAATTACAGCCTTCAAAAATGCTTCACCAAATTTGAACAGTAAATTATTCCCTGCTTTTAATTGAGTGCAATTAGTGCAAGTAGTTTAGAATCTGAGAAGGAGTACTAAATGATGAGTACAATATGTATCCAAGTACATTTCACCAAGTGCAAGTACCCAGTAGGCTACTTCCAAGTTGGTACTTCTCCAGTACAGAGAAGGCATACTTTTTGAGAACTAGGCCTACATCACAGCTGGTTACCACAGAATTACAGTCAAAATGCTCCCACCTATTTAATCTCTTGGCTAGCCTAGGCCTATAGCCTTAGGCAATACTAAATTACTAAGTGAAGCCATAAGCCTATCCTGAGTGACAAACGTTGGGAGCGCCAGTGTCTTTAGAGCAGCGCCTCACCCTGAGCTACTGAATGTACTTTGGTCCTAGCCTCCTAGGCTATTCAGAGTCCTGCTCGTAGTCTTACTCTCAGTCTTAGGTTATGCAATAAGTAGCGATTTTAACACACACCTCCAAATTTCAATATACTTTTCATGATTTATTTATATATCACTTAGCATGGGCCAACCAATTTTATGTTAGCCTAGGTATTAAATTTAGAGTGCTAAGCCTTAGGCATATACTACTTTCCACTGTAGGCCAAAATTTAGGACAAACCTGAAACGTCCCTAACGGTTAGTGATAATGGTGTAACAGTAACACAGTAAAAGTCTGTAAAATAATAGTAAACATATATAGGTAGCCTAACGTAAGTCTTCTTTAGTCTAAGGCTTAACATTAACAGTCACCTCGAGAATCCTGCTTCCTCACACGCAACATACCTTTTCACATCATTGTTCGGAAATAAAGTATACTATTTTAGTATTGTAACGAAGAGCACGAAATGTAACGGAGAATCAAAACTCTACTTTCGATATGACTTATAGCTATGATTAAATGATTATAAACTAACAACATCACGAGCTGTGACAGGTATGTAGTCTTGGTTGACCCTGACGTTCAGTGTTTTCATATACATCTGCGTTTAAACCTAACCTACTAATAGTTTCTATTCTTCTTGTCTTTGGTTTCGTTATTTCGATGAAATCGTAACCTTTGTAGTCATGCAGGCAGATGAGTGTGTATGTGCGTGCGTGCGTGCGTATATATATAATTGAAAACGTAATGAGTTGGAATATCAAGAACAGTGAAAAAACTTCCAGCCTCCACCGGGATTCGAACCCGGTCCTCCCGTTTTATATGCGGACACCCTAACCACTCGTTATTAACTAGCCTACTAGGCTATGGACGCTGATTGTATATCCAGAGGTTCGAAACCGGTTAGGAAGGTTGTAATTCCAAGCAGGCGTTTGTAACCTGTATCGAACAATACTAGTTCTGTTTTGGTGAGATATTTTGCCTTAGTCAAGAGCCCAAACATGATGCTAACCAACTCGAAATCATTTGTGATTCTTAAGCCGGATCTCGGAAGAGATACTTTGAACAGACTTTATGTTAATGAAATGGAAGTAAACGACAAAGGCAAATGAATATATGTATAATTGAAATCGTAATGAGTTGGAAAATTTAAGAACAGTGAAAAAATTTCCAGCCTCCACCGGGATTCGAGCCGGCGGGCCTCCCGCTTTATATGCGGACACCCTAACCACTAGGCTATGGACGCTGATTTGGTGAGATATTTTGCCTTAGTCAAGAGCCCAAACATGATGCTAACCAACTCGAAATCATTTGTGATTCTTAAGCCGGATCTCGAAAGAGATACTTTGAACAGACTTTATGTAAATGAAATGGAAGTAAACGACAAAGGCAAATGAATATATGTATAATTGAAATCGTAATGAGTTGGAAAATTCAAGAACAGTGAAAAAACTTCCAGCCTCCACCGGGATTCGAGCCGGCCGGCCTCCCGCTTTATATGCGGACACCCTAACCACTAGGCTATGGACGCTGATTGTATATGTCCAGAGCTTCGAAACCGGTAAGGAAGGTCGTAATTCCACACCTGTATACTATAGTTCTGTTTTGGTGACATATTTTGCCTTACTCTATAGATCAAACATGATGCTAACCAACTCCAGATCCGGCCCTTGGAATCATGCACAAATGACAGGGGGTGCGTGAGTCCATCCCAGGGGATTCATGAGACGTTTCTGAAAGTCAAAACTAGAGTACTTTTTGTTGAACTAAAATCTGATATATCATATAATTTAGTAATGTACAAAAGTCGTACCTATCGACAAACTCTTTTCGCGTTCCATATGCATATGTTGCCATTGGAGATAGTGTTTATATTACTGTGAGGTGATACGTTTTATTTATGGTTGTAATTGTTACATACCGTTTAATATACGACAATATGATTTATAAACGTCGGTCTCTAGTTGCCATAGTAGCTGTACCTTACCGTGCATGTGATAAATAACTGAATTTTGAAACAGACACAGGCCACATGACTTTGGTGAAGTTGGTGCACACATGACAGTACATCGTGAAGATAAAGAGCTGATCTGATCTAGAAGTTTCCAAATAAAATTTTGTTCATCTCTTGTTTTTTCTTCATTACAATATTACACTATTACACTATGAACTTGATCGTATCATAGTATAATACTGACTCAGATCGTGTTTCGAAAAGTTGGGGGTTCGTGACAACTCTAACATCCACAGGGGGTTCGTGGTGGGGAGGGGATAAAGTTAGGGAAACCCTGCTCTAAACCATTGATGACTTATAAAACTGCAGTTCGCCTATTAAAATTAGAATTAGACGTTAAACGTTATTACACGAAATATGTTGTCCATTTATGAATTATGTACACAACTAATAAATAGTATACGGAAATAGTATACACGAGAGAGCTGTACTTTATCTGAATTCTAATGACGTGATTTTACTGTTCGAATGTACCCGTTAAAAATCCGTCGCACCGTTTTTCAAAAACTACGTCTTAGAGCAGGCGTCCTGGCTACCGATATATTCTACCGTAAACATACAACTTTTTTTTAAACAGTGTTATACTGCAAAAACAATGCATAGTATACTGTTTACAGATTTCTTAGGAACACGGTCTGGTGAGGAATCATATATAGAGGTCGTGGTGAGGTGGCTAGATAGTTGTGGCCAACTGACATATTACGTTTATGTGCTATATCTCACGTTTTTCTTCTCCTTGTTTTTTTTCCTCTTGCGTGAATGGGGGTCCCTAAACCACTCTCACCCCGTCCCAACCAGCCTTCTTCACAAAATTTGTTGTTATTTTCATCATGGAAGAATACTAAATTGTACTTATTTTTCTAACTCAAT
>JAIPMN010019003.1:0-23779 GCA_020650975.1 Apostichopus californicus
TCATTTTCCTTTAAAGAAACCAGAGTTGAGAAGTGTTAAGACGTGTTGTTAGTACAGTAAAAATATAGTTTTTTCGGCTCACTCAAATTTATCCCACCATCTTAAATAGTAGTAAGATCAAAGACTATCATTTACCTCAAAAATGTTCCTACTACCTTTCATGAAATAGTAAAAACAAGTTTTGAACACACACAACAAATAGATTTAACCAGTGGTAATATTGGAAAGATGGGGCAGGGTTGAAAAACAGTCGCACCGCAGAAAGTTTAAGCTATTTCACTGTCTGTCATAGGAATAGTTTGGGGTAGCAAGCTATGAAGTGCAAGGAAGCCAAGAGTATTCCCTTTTTTTTTTACCCAAGTTTATTTCAGAAGCCAGACGTCTTCTCTCATGCTCAATGAGAAATATATCCCTTGTTGTATGCTACCATTGCCTGTATCTGTTTACGTAGAGATGTATTCAAAGAATAATCTCAGCGGTTGCCAATGAATAAATATCCAATATTTCTCCTCGGCTGCACTTTCCTTTCTTCCTGAAGATGCAAGTAAATGATAAACATCTGAAACTGCTAGAAAAAAAAGGAAAGACGTACTACTCAATATGGAATGTTTCAGAGAATCTGGCACCAAACCTCAGAAAAACGTAGTACTGCCTAAGAAGCTGAACACATTTCTCAGTTTATTTCATTGATTGCATTTAAGATAGGGAAATTTAAAAATAGTAGCCTAGTACTACTTAAAACAAGTAATAATATATATCTTGCATTTAAAAGAAATACAAACTTGAGTGATGTTAATTAGGAGAAGAAATTATAGCACCTTTCAGAAACAAACACCAAAATCTGCCAATCCACTCCTTTGATACTTCAATAATTGAATTTTGCATGACGCACTGCCTATGCAATATAAATACGGTGCACAACGTTTAAGATTGTAACAATAACAAGCGACAGACACGCCTCCACCCCACCCACCCCCATCTGCTTACTTCTTGAAATGTTTTATGCCAATACGCAGCTTGTAATAAATGTTAATACCTTAAGTACTAACTTACTAATATAAATACTAGCCCATACTAGCCTACCCCTTACATACATAAATCCACAGCCCTGCTCATGAATTATGGGCTTGCCTTTATCCCATAGCTAATGACATATGAGAAATGCTCTGACTGAGTATACCTTTGGCCTATGGAGTTGGGTTAACAACTTTCAGTAATCTCATGAACGGAACTCGTCGCTTATCTCCAATATTAAGCCTTGTTGCGATTAGCCGCAGCGGCTTCCTGACTCGGGAAAAACATAAGCCTAATATAGTAACACCAATATAATACTTGCTAACACTGACTATAGGCTTAGGCTTGGATTAACATTCAAAACGTTATGACTAGGCTTCGCGCTATTTGGTCGCACGATTCTGCACTGTATAGCTTATTAAGTACAGCCAAGGAGACAACTATACGTATTGATAACGACACGAGAACAGTGTAGTTAAACCGAGATCCAAACAGTTCTCTACTAAGACGCATCTTAGTGTAAGTCGAGTCCGCAGAAAACTACGTCCTGTGTGCCTAATTCTATTTTAGTGAACAGGTCCCAGGTTCATAAACGTTAACTTAAGAGTGTTAAAGCTCAAATGCCTTTGAAATTATTTCATTCGTAGTGTACGTGAATTAAGTCTGAGGCACTGATTCTTAGGATGGGGATTAAGTGATTGTTTTCCTAACAAAATCGACATAGCAATTGTAACAATAGAAATATTTTTTAGAGCACTGTTCATTATTTCGCGATTAATGTTTCAGTTCCCTAGCTAAATAATCTGCCCTGCGAACAATGTGATCTTTGCATTTGAATCGATAATTGCCCTCTACCACCAGACAATTTATATGATACAGGAAAGAAATCTTAGACAGCTTAGTCGATAAAGCTAAGTTATTGAATAGTCAATATCTTAAATGAGCATTAAATATTACAGGCGATCTTCATAACCATATATTTATAACTTAGCAATGTAATTTGTTACAATATTCACAGATGATGAGCAAATAAGAGAGTAGATGGTTAGGATAAGACGTTTCAATCACATTGTAATTTTCTTTCTTTTCTTTCAACTGATATGGGGGGATTTGAACAACATGAAAGAACTTCATGTACAGGTTCTTACAAAATTACTATAAATGACGTAGAGATACCTCTGGTTGGCCGGCTTCGGCTGATTTGATGCTCGTAGGGCGTGTCACATCCCATTGTAGTCGACAACAGGTTATAGATCGGGGTTCAAGATAGTGTCAAACATGATCAATGAAGGGAAGTTTAACAAAAGAAGGTGACGACAGTTAGAACATCACGGAGAACGATGTCGTCCGACGTATACACATTTAAGTCTCTTTGCTGTAAACTCCAGATAGCGGGATTTTAGGAGAGAAAACCACCAAAGGGGAACCCGTGGAGCATGGAAATAGCTACTAAATTGAACATTATGATATGCACAGTCAATATCAGGGAACAATAAAAACCATGACGTCATGTAAAAGATAAACGTACAAATGGTTCATTCATTAGTACATGAGAAGAGGCACTCCCAATACATGTGTACGATGTAACATAATTCCTCTAACGTAGAATTGCATTTCGAGTTTATAAGTAGAATTGCAAATACAATTTCACTTCAGTAGAATGCATTCCACGTAGGTTAAATTAAGGGGTAAATGTTAAACGGCTTTCCATAGAGTCAGGGATCTTTTGAATTATCCAAAAAGATAGTCATGCATTCTGAAGCGTATGCAGCGGTCTGCCGGCAAGAACGCGCTGGAAACGGTTTTTTTTGTGGGTAGCTGAAACCGAAGGATGTAAATCGCCTCACCAATGGATTCGCGCCTGACAACTGCACTCTTACTGACTATGAGAAAAAGGGGTGGGCAAACTTCACCGGGAGTGCAACTGATATTACTTAACAAAAAAAAAAGAATACACTACAATTATAATTTATGTATCTGAGAGCCCTTGTTGGGGACCAGGCAGAGGAGGGGGAGGGGCGATTCTCGAAGCTACATATTGTTTAGATATTGCATATTCACCTATAGCGAGTTTAAACCACAAAAAATACATTGGAAAGGCGGACATTTAATTTCTCTAGAATGTATTTCATAGTGTCCTCGTGAGGACACAGCCGGCATGACCCCCAAACTATGGGAGATGTAGCGTCGTTAGGAATTTCTTGGTAACTCGTATAGATTTTTATACACAAAAACACAAGTCAGAAAAGAAGAATTACAGTTCCCTGGAATGTTTTCAACGCTGAAATATGAGCTTGTGACTGACTCGGCATGGACTGAGGACTGATCCCATGCATATAGCAATAAGTAAAGTGCTACATGCCAGCTTTCAGGGGTGTCCAGTGACAAAATGGAATACATTTAACTCATATTTAGCTTAATGAAAGAGAAGAACAAAAGTTGCCTTTACATTTTTATTAAGCTAATTTTCTGTTATCAGAAAATACCAGCCAGATTCATAACGCCATAAACTAACAGACAATTCATCTATACGTATAACATAAACTAAAGCTTTTATTTTACTACAGCTTTATTTTTGGCGAAAATGGTTACCAATAAATCAACCATTGAAAAAAAGGTAAACTTATTACAGTTGTAAAGAATCCAAATCTTTTTGGAAGGTCTGGATTTTGAGATTGAGAGGATGCGCGTAACGTAAGTCACAGATAAATCAAATGAAGTGGCAAGAAAATGCTCCTTTCGAGAGAGTAGCGAGAGAGAGCTAAACTGTGAAGAGAAAATGGACAGGTAGGGATACACAAAATGTGTAACAAAATATATTTCAAAGGTGAGACATGCCTATTAATCCTCACTAACAATGCACCAATCAGTATTGTGTGAGAAGAATACCCAAAGAGGGCACAAGTATGTTTTTAACGGTCATAAACAATGGACAAGAGTTCACAGTAATTTCATAGTCTTTTTACGCTGAACTGGTAACTTTATCTTCATATCGAACCAATAATTTGAGTTCTTCGTTTCATTTTCTTGTAGCATGATGAAACACATAGATAACCGTATGTACTTCTTTATTTATTTACATTGAAAAGAGCGTTTTATGGATCCAAATAAACACTTATAAGCTGATATAACCTAAGCCAGTATAATTATATGACGATTCACAGACAGGTACTCAGTACTTAGTCTATGCTAAATCTCTCAGTTCTTTGGCTAACGTTCAAATATTTGTGAAATCAATATCTTCACACTGAACAGCTGATGGCTTCATCGGCGGCTGGTGATGTTTTGGCCATGAACACCAGAGATAATTGTAAGTCAGTATACCTAAAGATAGTAAACTCAAATCGAATTTAACTCCATAGAATTAACAAGTAAACAGGTCTATGGCTAAGCTGAGAAGTATTAACAATAAGGTACAAAGTCTAATTTTAAAATGTCAATACTAATCTCACTTTATAGCGACTTTTGCCATTACCACATAATGATACCGATGCATGTCAAAACTACGAATATATTTACTGCAGGGATATGGAAAATTTAATATAAGGGCTGAGCCGTTTCAATGCAAAGTATCATCCGGTATGGATATTTTCATTCTGATCAACTAATTAGGGCATAATATATACACTAAAGGAAACTGTAACTGTTGAAATTGTCGTCCGTTGAATTAAAAGTTCACTTCATTGTAGTCGTTTGGTTCTAACTCGATGTAACTTGTATCTGCTGCTTGCGTCATATCCACCTGAGAATTTGATGTGTAGAGGACGTAGTTATATAATGTACTTGAAAGAAATATTGTCAAAGACCAAAACGATCGAGAAAGATGGAACTGATACTCCTCGTTGCAATTATTACATTCCCATTGAATAAACCAATTAATCAACCATTTAAGAAATTACCTAATCTAAGATTGAGTATATATTTCAAAAGGCGTACTTGGTCTACGGTAACTCTGAAAATGGAGCAACATTACAGATTTTTTGTTTCAAATATTGTTCTTACTTGTATTAAACAAATAAAATGTATTACATTTCAAATAATCTCAGATTCGCTAAGACGATTGACTAAAATGGAGTAGTGATGAAATTGTTTGACAATAACAGTTTGTTTTCTGTAAATTATTTTTAATTAATACCTTTGCAATACCCTCATATAGTGCCTCGATTTTGTTGCGGACCTTCATGATGGTCGGTCTCTGTCGAGAGTTCTTGTGCCAGGTAGAAAGCATAAGGTTGTATCTGAAAATAGAACGATATTGTAAGTTATACATATTTAACGTGAATGAAACTGACGTTGGATATGTCAGTGCATCATAACACTTTTGAATTGAAATGTAATAAATTAATAATCAAGGCCATTCCGTAGTGAGCTTCATATTAGTTCAGATGACTAACATCAGTGACGTTCTGAATGTGTTGAAGCTAATAAAATAGCAATGGAATTACAACCTTTGTTATTTTTGTGTGTGTATTCTTACTTACATACAACATATACTACAGTTTCATCGTATCGTGCAGATTGTACAACGCAACTTCCAATACATCGGATACGCATCACAATGCTTAAACTTGCAAATAGTGCAAGCATTTGTTAATTGCACCGGTGCTCATTGTTACAAATAAGGATCGATGAAAATAAGTATTTTGTTCATACATGGCTCCTGGACAACAGTCTGGTTGTTCCAAGCATTTCAATTGCCTAATGTGTCCTTCTATCTCCTTGACGGTATTTGTCTGGTATGGAGCTTCTCCTACGAAAATAAACATATGGTTAGTTATTTTCAGCACAATTATATGTGTCACCAACTGGTCATGCCAGACTTAACAGAACATTTTGCTGAAATGTATTCTTCAACTTAAAGTTTACATTGATAAAGTGTGTCTACAACTATAACTTACAACCGCAACCCCAATAATTATAATAACAATTAAGAAAGTGAAGTATATGAACCAGCAACTGTATTCTCTTGAACGTCATTTCCAATTAATATGAAATTGGTAGTTTGAAATAATTACCGAATGAAAATATTTCCCAGAGAAGTATCCCGAAGGACCAAATGTCAGACGAGATGCCGTACTCGCTCAGAAAAATTGTTTCGGGAGGCAACCAAGCTATGGGTGGATTTTTCTGGAAAGCGATAAAGAATACTCAGTTTTACAAAGGATATGTCGCACTTCATTTTAAAATAATATTATACTTCAACACATGTCATAACTCTGCAATTGTTACAACTTAGATACATCGAGATTAGAATGACTCACACTTTCTGTCAAGTTGGTGATTCTATCCTCACTAAGATCAATCGGGAAAAAGTCGAAGAGTTTTGGCCTCATCTTATCCCCCAAAAGGACTTTTCTAGCGGCCAGTGCAGGATGACAAAACTGTGAACAGAACAAAGTACCCTGGTTGTTGCAGAATTAACATCGTATAACTTTGCGATTTCCGCTTCACAACAAGAGGAAGAGGAAAATGTCTTTTCTAAATAAACATGTGTTCGGTTCAAAACATTTACATTTGAAGAAATATTTATATTAGCAAGTAACTTGTATTGCTCTCTGGAGTTGAAATATACACACATTTAATACAATTTTCATTAAAGTTCTTTGCTTCAACATTTTCATTACTGCCCTAGCCCCAGTGTTAGACACTACCATAGAATCAATGTCATAGTATTGGCAGCTACCTGATTAGAATGCAGGAAAGCTAGGGCATCTGCAATTTCCTTGGAAAACACAATGGGATGTTGCAAATCGCTGTCATTGCCTTTCTCGGTGCTATTCAATTCTCTCTTTGGCTGATAGCTTGTTTGCAGCAAATCTCGCAAGTTTCCATTCGCGATATATTCTTGATAGATAAAGTACGGCACTGTTGGTAGAGGTAAGAATCATTTTTTTGAACTGTCAGGCAACACCTTTGAAAATTGTTTCTTGTATAAAGAGTCATATATGAGAATAGAGTGTGATATGCTGTCTGGAGATCAATTAACATTTAATAAAATTGGGCAACAATATAATTCGTTTTTAAAGTGTTATCATACAATGCAGGTTCTTATACATATCCTTAATTGGGGTTTAAAAAGGAATCCAGTGGTTTGAAATTGCATTAACTTACCTTCATCTAGGGAGGACCCAATATAGTTCACGATGTTTTGGTGGATTTCAAGTTGACGTAGAGCAGATGCGAGCTTTAAAAAGTTATAACCGTCTTTCATTTTTGCCTTTTCTGTCAAATATATTAGTAAATTATCGTCAATCGACTAAATTTAAAAAAATTCAATGTTTTATTAATTTAAAAGAGAAGGATAAATTAGTTAAGGCAAAACTTCTTAACTCTTAATGAATAACAATATCAATTGTTCTCTAAACCATGTTCGTTCAAAGTATATCTTCAAATAGCTGCTTGTTTTAATATCAACTTTATGTGATATATATTATATTTATTTTATGTTGCACTTACGAATTCTTTCATTGCATGTTGATCTTTGATATTTTATATGAAGTGGCTAAATTTACTTAATTTATGCTTATAGAAACACAAGGAATGCATGTCTAATTCACATCATGTAACGTAATAATGTAAATAAACTTCGCAGTTTACTTTTAGCTACCTGAGACTGTCTTAGCGACGATAAACTCATTGTCTGGATAATCCTTACGACTCGCTTTCCAATAAGAAAAAACACTTCCAGCGGGAAATAGCGAAATTAGTTCCACAGAGAGTCTAAAACTTGCTGTCTCCGTTTCTTCAATCTTTGATTCTTTTTTGGGTGCAACGACCGGAATTTTTTGGGAAGCTGATGATGGCGAGATGTAAAGGTAACACAGTTTGCTTCAAAAAACTTAAACTGTATTATATCTTGATTCCATGCAATACTAGAGTGACAAATATAATTTTCCGTTCAAGATAATCTAAAGGAAAGATTTCAAGTTCTACACAGCATCTACCTGTTTACGAACATCAATTATAAAATAAGCATATAAAATAAAAGTGATATTAGTTAATAACACCTCGGTAGTAATGCGTTGTACTTTACATTACAACTATATAGACAACATATCTAAAACAATATTAAGATAATTTAGATGGAATTAAATGATTTTTAGAGAAGCATAGCTACAAACCTTCGGAGTGATCCTTGTTGCTAAGCGTTTTGGTCTTCACTGTGCTAGACGGCAAAAACGACACAATGTTACAGAACATTTAAAACTAACTTTTGTTAATTTTAAGTGATAAAATGTGACTGATGGTTTATTCAAATTAAGAACTTGTACACTGCCTCGAAATATAAATGATAGTTCATGACGTTTCACGTAACCTGATTTTTTTCTTCTCTAGGACACAATGATACATATTTTATTGAAATTTGAAGTTTGTTACAAACTCACAACAATAAAGTATAAAATTTACCCTACCATGCATAAAACGCAGTCGCCACGGTATCTGTAAACATACGAGTAAAAAATACATGAAAACGCATGATCAGAATGTCTCAACAGCTTATGTGAAATATTTTTGAGTTGTAACATTTACTAGCAGGAGAGGGCAAGATAATGTAAGCTTTATATCTCGCTCTCTGTATCTTTCTTTTCGTGCACTATTTCCTAGTCCGATAGACGTTCAGTAATGAACAGATGTGAAGCTGATCAAGAGATGTGCACACTTCATTTTTTATAATATGATAAAGAATGTCATGACTAGTGCATCATATATGTGTCAAAAGTGAATGTGACGTAATACACCTCTCCCAACTTTTCCAATCAACGCCGCCAATCATCATTCATCTGTCCATTAATTACGCTCAACTGGATACGACATTGGTATTTTGATTTATCGGTTTGTAATACGAAATCTAATATGTAGTTCTATAAAATTAAATAATACCTTGTTTTCGCTTCTTGTACACGAAACATGCGAGAAGGCACGTTACGCAAAGAAATAAAGTAACCAGCCCGACAAACATTATTATAGTAGTGGTGTCTGTGAATTAACAATTTGAAATAAAGTTAAGTTCGAAATGGAGATATACTCTTTACAACACAAACAGTGAATTACATAACACCTTAGATGTAACGTCAGGGCCAGTGACTCTTAATTTGTTCACGAAAGTTTTAGTTAACTGTTCATAACAATTAGCTTTCCGGATACCAATATAATGAAAATGAAATGGAATAACAATCTTTTAAATATTCTCTTCATGCTTTAATTGTTACTGCCTGGATGGGATAAATCATCCATATAACAATTGGAATTAAAAACACGAGACAAATCGAGAGGTAACGTAATAATTACACTGGATATTATTATGTGTTTTCGACCCACCATTAATCTTAATATCCAGTGTCGCGTGTTGCATCAAGGAGGAAGAAGATAGATTGCTTGAACAGGAAATGTGGATTCTTCCCTTTACTGTAACATTCAGGTAACTTTCGTAATCCAGTAATATCGGGTTATTAACATTAGGCTTGTTTAATGTCCCGGTATCGATATATTGGTCGATGCTTCCAGACTTCCAAAGCAAACTAGCTTCTGGCCGAGAACCAAACGCCACACATTTGAGAACGACCACTTCTCCGTGATATGTCATTATTTCTCCAGAAATGTTGATATTGTTTATTTGAATTTTTACGTCTGGTATTGCTGTAACGAGAAAACTTCATCATAAATATAATTGGAAAATTCGTCGAGGAAAATGTAAACAATGAGAACGTTTTAGCTGCGGTTCTTAAGTTATACAATAAGT
This sequence comes from Apostichopus californicus, assembly GCA_020650975.1. Lineage (NCBI taxonomy): Eukaryota > Metazoa > Echinodermata > Holothuroidea > Aspidochirotida > Stichopodidae > Apostichopus > Apostichopus californicus. The sequence goes on from JAIPMN010019003.1 coordinate 9,755, forward strand.
GCAACATGACAACTATCACATGCATAGTTACAATCACTGGTGATACCTTTTATCATAACTTCTAATCTCCTTGAGTTACTTAGACTATGCACTATTTTACCAAATTTACCATATATAGGAAGTTTGTTTCCTGCAACAATAGTATCATCGTTCTCGCTAGAGTAATTTCTTTCACATGTCATGAATATTTCAATTGCATTCTCTGGGAATTCCATAGCGTATGTGATCGATCCAGTATCGGTGCGGAACGTTCGATTAGAAACGTCAATTAAACCGTCTTCATGTACATATCTTGTCATGGTTGAAAGTTCCACAATTTCGCTTTTCTTGCAGTTTTTCTTTTGAGTACATGAAATCGTGTACATTGTTCCAGTCGTTATAAAGCTCAGTGCCTCTATGTCTTTGCCATTCAGGGAAAACTTGGATTGGCAATCTGAAATTGATTAAGTGAAATTCTGTTTCAATGATTTATTAATTAAGATCTTTAGATCAAGATATGACAAGACAAAACAAAACTCTCATCATGCCGTTTTATTACACCTCATATCTTGCAGTTTATGTAAGAAATTGTCAAATTTACAACATTACGTGAAAGTTGCTTTGTGCATAGAATGTATATGACCATCAAGTTAGGGAATGAAAGAAAACAATTACTATATATTTAACTGTAATTTTACATTGTTAACACATTTTATTAAATTGTAATATAACGATAACTTGACTTGGTTACATCTAAGCTATCAACGTGGAAACATTGCGTAATATATGGTGTTCTTTTTTTTTCTTAATAATAACTGTTTCCTAATAGTTTTCGGTCAGAATATTGTATGTTAATGAACTGCCTTAAAAAATTAAGATATCTTTGTAGGTCATACCATCTAATTCAAGAAAATGCTCTTTAAGTACTTTTCGATTCACAAGGCAAGCGTATGTGCCTTCATTTTGTTGCCGAAACTCATCAATCAGTAACTCTGTCACCGATAAGTTCACTGAATGAACGATGACATTTTCAGTTCCGGGTTGAGTGTCTTTTGAGATCAGTGTCTTATTGTTAAACTTCCAAACAGGCGAAATATTGTCCAATGAGGTGCTGTGACAGTTCAACGTTATTGAACCTCCTTTGGTTACGAGTTCACTTTGCGACTCTGAACAGACAGAAACTGAAAAACGTGGAAGAAATCTTTGTTAATGTTTGCAATATGTTACTTTGCCTCTTTATTTTTTATGCATACAAAGCATACCCAAAGTAATTATTTATCAGTTCTCTCGTTTCGATGTAGTCATTTGGGTTGATTATTCTATGAGCGGTAAATAATGATTTGTTTTTATTAACATAAGGTATTGTCTTCTGCCGTTACACGAGGTAATACAAAAGGCTATATATAGGCAAGTTGTATGTATTAGTAAGGTTACCAGAGACAATACAAGGATTGTAAAACTACCAGACAATACTCTGTAGTTAATATGTAAAATAAAACGTGTGACTAGTTAACCTAAGCACTTTACAATGGCCACATCAGAAAGATTTTTTTCGAATCCAATTTCACTACCAGTGCCTGTTTGGTGGATGGGAAAGGACCAAAAGGAGCATTATTTACATTAGCCCTTACACGTAAATTATCTAATAATTGGGATTCAAAGAGGCTGATAATAATGACTTGGGAGTGTAGTTTAAAGAATACTATTGACGATCGTTTGATACCTTTTCATATCTCGGGTTTTCAAAGTCAGTCAGTTTAAGATGGTTAATATTGGAATCTGCCTATCGTTTCGGATGCTAATACTTTAATTATATTAAGATATTGGGGATGACTCTATTTGATGTACACGAATTCAGTCAGTTGGATTCACAGGATGACCGTGAATTCAACCTTAAGAAGGATATAATAAAATGACCACTTTGTTTTCCATTGATAAAAGATATTTTCTATAACGAGCACATCGTCAGTGAAAAAAGGCCCACTCAATTATCGTCCTCGGAGTTGTAATCAATAAAATAGTCAAGTAATACAATCTTCATATATTACCTGTGCCGATCGCGGTGAGCAGGAAAACATAGGTCACATAATGCGGTAAGGCCATGTTTATCTGTTACACAAACAAGAACAAGTTGGGAATACAAGACAACACATCCTGCTTGAATGGACTAACGTTTTGTAACTGATGAATAAAAATGGGTAACTTGAGCAGACATGAACAGATTGCTACCTAGGCCTAGTTTAATCCGCAGTTAAACATAATCCAATCTACCATGCCTATGGCACAAATGATTGATAATCACATTTAGGATAAGTAATGTTTCCTACTACATGGCATCTGCTTAGTATACTATTTAGTAGTTGCGAGGAAGGGTAATATTATAGTCACCCGACTTGCATTGATACACAGCGAAACTTTAGTAGTCTTCTGATATTTTCATCTTAAACTTGAACTTGGTATTGAATGGCGTTTACACTGCATCCATTCCGACGAATGGTAAAGAGTTACTGGTTGGGCACGATTCGGGGAGATCTTTATAACGTTCGATGAAATTAATTTAATTCTGTTCGAACTGAAACGTTTTAAAAAGTGCTGCAATATATGTATTCCACTAAACTCGAAATGGCCTTCCATCCTATACCTATTTCTGCTAAGATTTTATAACAAATTAGTAACGATATAAACTATAATGACACGGATACATACGCTTAACTGTCAATACCACGAGCCATGTAGTAGCATTGAACGCTTCAACAAAACTTACAACAATGTAGGCAAGTGATTGGAACATAATTATGTTTATTAATGTGCAATAAAAATGATATCTTGGTCGTAGGACAATGTTTAACCCTAATGAGTAGTTATTGTTTTCTAATCTACGAATGATCTAACTGACTTTTAACTGAAAACAAAAGTTACTCTGAAATCGATTTTTCTGTCAGGGAGTCTTGATCGATCTCAAATACGAACTCTTTGTAATTTATCAAGAAAACTTAGATCGACATCGATACCCAAAATATGTAATATATGTACAACTTTTAAGTGAATGATCAAATGACCTGAAAAGAAAGAAAATTAATTGTAATAGTCAGTAGGTCAACATATTATCTGGATGCTCATGTAATAATGCTTGCAAAACACATGAGAGTTAACTATATGCCTGGGAGTATGGCGTAGTTCCTTATCATTTGGAAAATATATGCCATAACTATATTTGATGTACACGTATTTAGTCAGTTGGATTCACAGGATGACCACATGAATTCTACCTTAGCAATTTAATAACAAAATGGCCACTTTGTTTTCCACTGATAAAGAATGTTCTAACTGACTTATAACTGAAAAGGAACTTACCTTGAAATTGATCTTACTGTCATTGAGTCTTGACCGATCTCAAATACAAACTCTTTGTAAATGATCAAGGAACCTTAGATCGAACTTTTAAGTGAATGATCAAATGACCTGAAAAGAAAGAAAGTGCACATTGAAATAGTCAGTAGGTCAAATTGTTTCTTTATGCTAATGTAAGAGTTAACTATGCGTGGGAGTATGGCGTTGTTCATTATGATTCAGGCACGACAGAAAAGGAGGCGGAGGTTTTTATTATATTAAGATATTGGGAATTAATATATTTGATATACATGAAAAACTGTTACCAAACTGATTATCCACTAAATAACCTGTGAAAAAATTGTGTAAAAGTAAGTGGTCTAGACTTTTCGATCCTAGCAGGAACTTTTTCAGAGGCTGAATGACAAATAAGATTAACAGAACGGACAAATAAACGCCAAGAATGCAGACAGTTTAATGACTGAGCAAGGTGAACACAAAAGAGAAATATGTAAGTGGCTTAGTACACAAGGGATGGAGAGAAGAAAGAAACCAACAGGAGGAAGAGGAGAGGTAGGAGATTAACTGTAGAGGAACAAAGAAAAAATTGAGGTAAGAGGGTAGGGAATAAACTAGAGAAGGCCAAAAACAGAAAAGTGTGGAGACGAAAGGTGGAAGAGAGCTACGAGAAGAGAGGTGACAGAGAGGTAAATAAAGGGAGATGCAGGGTTGGGGAGCACAAGAAAGATTGGTCATGTCCTACCTGAATGTTGAGCCCATGAGGTTGAATGGTGCGAAGGCGTTGTATGAACTCAGTCAGTTGGATTCACGGGATGACCACATAAATTCTACCTTAAGAATAATGTAATAAAATGACTACTTTGTTTTCCACTACAAAGAATGTTCTTACTGACTTATAACTGACAAGAACTTACCTTGAAATCGATCTTACTGTCATTAAGTCTTGACCGATTTCAAATACGAACTCTTTGTAAATGATCAAGCAAGGTTACATCGACACCCAACAAATGTAATATATGAACAACTTTTAAGTGAAGGATCAAATGATTGATCCTGCGAAACACTGAAAAAAAAAGTGCACATTGTAAAAGTTAGTAGGTCAACAGTTTCTTTCAGTGAAACATTAACTACTTGCAGAGCCGAAGATACGTTATCCAATTTTCTTGTTACAAAAAGGGATCAATGTTATCACAAACGCATACGAATATACAAAATGTCTGGGAAAGAAGAATGAAGATGATACAAAATAGTTATTCCTTTCTATCAATATATTTCTAGCTGGTTCCAGCTTTCAAAAGACAGTACTTTACCCGAGCGTAACATTTTTGCATTTTATTGGTCACTAGGAAATATAGATTGATGCTGAAATCAACATCAAAGCCAAATAAAATATTTTGCGAAAAAAAAAATTGATCAATTATTTGAAAAAAACTTGGCACAATGTTAACGTTATTGTTTTATAAAGAAATGAGTACTCTTATAGACGACATATAGTCGTTCACCAGTTGTCATTTCCAATGGAACCCCCAGCCCCCGGTCCCATTGTCTCATTCAGGTCTATATGCCCTCTAGCATAAAAATTTGTATCAACGTAAGAGTTTATTCATGAGTCTTTGGCTGTACAAGACAACGAGTTTACAGTCATAGTTCTCACAGCATGTTTCGGTAAAGATTTACCTCTTCAAACATTTGTTTCTAATGCTATGTAAAAAGTTTGGCAAGTCATTTAATTATTGTAATTTTAAAGAAACACAAATTCATTTTATGATATCATTCTTGTGTGCCACCTCACAGTATTGCCCAAGGTCAACGGAACCAGCTACGAAGCTGAAAGGTCATCAATGTTCTTCATTACATATTTTGATCTACGGTAAAACCCCGATTATCCGAACTGAGCGGAACCGAATGTAGTTCGGTTAATCAACAAGTTCAGATAATCGCATTTTTATCAATTAACACATTTTCGACTTAAACACACTCATGTTATGCGATATTTTGCCTTCTAAATGACTCTACATATTATCTTCCATGTTAATGAATTGATTAATTGACGATCGCATGCAGAAGTAAACAAATATAAATCATTTTTGTTTCACCACTCTGACCACTTTTCAGTAGTCTATATATATTTCCGCTGTATAGGCCACTTACTATACAATAGTACAGTAAGCATATGTGTTAATCATAGTCTCGATATACTTCGTTATCTCTTTGAGCAAGCGGATAAGAACGTTGCACTTTGTTGCAAGAACAACTTAAGTCTTTTTATGTTAAATACAAGTTTACTCAAGAGGTTCGTCAATCTGTAAGATCATTCCTTGATTGTGAACAATTCCTGCCATGTTCATGTACGCAAAACATACGATAATTAAATTGGTTTGACTTTCGGTTTGAAGACACCATGTCTGTTGTATAATATATGCCTGTTATAATATCTGATATATGGGTTCTCCGTGCTTGCAGAAGGTCGAAGTCCATACTGATTCAATGTATGTGCACTTAAGTTATATTGTCCATAAGAAGTGTAATGATAACTATATTTGTATGACACGAACCAGTGTAGGTTTGACAATGTGTTTGCACTGTGCAGCACGCATCAAGAGGTTCTGCTTTCGGACACCAATTGCCTGTTTCGGATGTGTACGTTAATGGCTTGTTGTGAGCTCTTCCTATAAATTTGCGTAAGATTATCGTCTATCACTTTGTCTCTTTTAATTCAGCTAATAAAAGTAGATATTGTAGACTTGCCTACGGCTATCGTAGAGTATAAATTGATTGATACATTACAACTGATAAGAAACATAATGATAATTAAGGTAAAGTGGTTTTGCTGTGATAATTGTCAATGGGGTTATTAGCGATGTGTTTTTTTTCTCCTGACATCTTAAAAGTTTTACTCCGTTTCATTTCAGAACTGCTGGCTTTATTTTAACGATTCTCTTTGTTTCCAATACGACTTAAATTGAAGATCATTACAAGAAAAGACATGTCGCCTCTCATAATCGTGGCATCTATTCTTATGATTGCTGTTGCAGGTAAAATCTTACATACTTAATTTGTTCGTTTGTATGATGACGATATCGTATGTGTTAATTAATACTTACACAGGGGGACACATAATGACTAAAATAAATTTGCGTATGCAAAGGTTTAAAGTAAGTAACCTCCCCCCTCCCCCCACCCACAACACATACACAACCACACTTGACTACATGACGTGTATGGGTGCCATAGTTTTAACAAAATCGGGAAGAAGTTTATTCATTCGTTTCCATATTACCAGAAAAAAGGAAAGACATTTTGAGTGATTGCATGGTTTCGACTTGTTCAGAGGGTTTTGGAATGTTGAGAGCTCGAAATTTCATTTCGTAAGTATTTACTGACCCACTGTGTCTTACATTACGACGTTGATATCAGTAGATTTAAAAACATGTATCAATACATTATTTGATATTGATCGTTAAAATTTCGGGTCATTTATTAAACAGGTTCATCGATCAGTGGTGCAGTTGTGTGTGATGACACTAAGTACATTGAATACGACCATGAGGAAATCATTTCATGCAGTTACGACAGAAGCTTCTATACAGTAAGATGGCAAAAAGACAACAGTACAGAAACGATCCTCAGAATAGACGGCATGGACAAAAGCGGCAGTGGATTGTCATCAGGAAAATATGATATCAAAGACGACGGCTCGATGGTTATACCAAGAGTCGAGTTTAGTCACGAAGGACTTTACACTATATCTGTTCTACGTTCTGACGGTCATTTGCTTAGGGACAGTATAGTGGTTCGGGTTTCAGGTAAACATAGTTAAGTTAATGTACATAAATCTTGTTAGAGTCAATGTATCCGTATTGTACAAGTTGAACTGATATTTGTTCATGCATATACACGTAGTTCATGACATAGTATTTGTTATCGCTTCTTCTTCTTCCTCTTTGTAGTCTTCCCTTATTTTGGTTTTGTCTTCTTCTGTAAAATATTGTTAGATATGTTAGATGGAGGACTAAACCTTGTGTACAGAACAGTGGCGCAACCATCTTTACATCTGGGGAAATACCCCAGTGTACATCACATAAGAATATGACTTGCTTGTTCAGTGCAACCCCATATTTCTTCAACATTTGTTTCAATAATTGCGAAATATTGTTCAATCATGCATTTCAATACCATCTATTTTAACGGCCCTCTTTGAGACACCTCCACTCAACAACATAACATATTACCCCCTACCTCATCCCCCCTCCCCTCCCCATTTCCCCAATACACAAATAGTAGTTACGACCCTGGTATAGAACGTATGAACCCCGACGCTAAATTTTTACATTGTGCAGTGGTATACATGCTTTATCCTTTTTGTCTCTACAGTACCATTAAAGGATTTGACCATACATGACTGTTTCGTTAGTGATCATGAACTATGTAAGAAGACAAACATATCAGAAGGGGAATCTTCTTTGGTATGTAGCGCCAACAATGCCAAACCTCCAGTAGAAATATCATGGCGTTCACTACAAGAAAGGAGCATGCCAACAGATTATGGCTTAAAAGATGACACTTACAAGTTCAACGACACGGTGGCGCTGTACTCCACAATATCTACTCTTAAATATAACACAAGGCTATTTTCGTTGGAATATTTTACCTGTATAGCAACTGGTATCGCTGTTAGAGATGTATCCAGTGCATCAACAATAGTAAAAGGCCATCAGCAGTATGACGATCGTACTAGCAGAGTGACTTACGTGTTAGAAGGCGAATCATTACCATTGTCATGTCCACGTCCAAATTATCCCTTTGGACTATTAAGTGCTACATTTTCAAATCGATCTTCAACCATAATAATGGAGTGGGGGTTACACATCCAACCACGATGCCCGAGACTGTGGAATTGTGAGTTCTCTGGAAATGACTTAGTGTCGATAGTTGTGCCTACCTATAACATTTCTCTCGAATGCGTATCCAGCTCAGGTGTCATGGCTACCACGGATGCGATACATGTATCCACTGTAGGTGAGTATGTTTCTTACGGTTAGTGTTTTTATTAACAAAGAATTTAATAAATAAACATTTCGGAGACGTGCATCCAAATGCATGCTGATTTCGCCGACCTTGAAATGATTTCCTTTTTCACACACAAAGACAATTGTTTTGTGTGTTGTTTATTACCTATCGTGACTTAAACATGTTCATTCAACTACCAAATTGCAAATGCACTCTTATCAAAAGTTGTTCTTTAATATAATCATGTCTTTGAAATAGTCTGACGAAACCACTACTTCATGTGATGACAAATGGACGATAAGTTCATTGGTATATTTACTACTTTTTAATTGTAAAGGGAGAGTATAATTTACGTTCTCGTTCAATTGGATGAGTCGTTTTGAACATGTCACGCTATGTTCAGTTTGAGTTACAAAGTTGGCTATAAAATTGATAATTGAGCGTGCAACCCTTTTGAACATTTTGAAAAATAAAAGAACAAATTATTATGAAGGTAGTTAGATTAATTGCCTTGTTACATGTGGAACATTGTTCACCCTTAAATACATGTTCTTACAATTGCTGCTTCACAGGCTTATATATTTTTGTTTGTTCTTATTATTACATTTTCTGCTCTTTTTACTTCAGATAATTCATTCAAATCTGTTGTTAGCATTGATGGTTGCGGTAGTGTGGATCAAATGTGCGAACGTACAACAGGTCTTATTGGCAATATTTCTTGTTCACTACTGAACACTAAACCAGACATCCAATTAACTTTTCATCAGAGTGACGGTCCAGAAGTTACCATCAGCAGAGAGTGGCACTACACAGATGAGAATCATTCAACAAATACTTTTGACAATTATGTAATATCTGAGTATCATATAAGTCAATGTGATGAAGTCATAGAACTTATTTGTTCGCCAGCTTCCGTAGAGTTTGCCAAGTTCCAGAATACAGCTGTTGTTCATCTGAAACCAGGTAAACGTAGAATAAACTGTTTCTAAATCACCATTGGAAACTTGCTCCGTGACAGTACGGCATCTTAATTTAACAAAAAACTACATAAATAAGATGTTCATGGAGTATTATAAGAACGCAATATTTCTAATTCTTAAAGTAAATAAAAATGTCCAATTCAATTAAATACAGCAACATTCATTGAGTTTGTGTACATGAAGGTGAGTTCTTGGTGTGTGCTTTAAAGGTAACATAAACATATGCTTTAAAGACAATAGAAACGTTCCTTAATATGTATTCTTTCTTACGGTTTCAGACGCAAGTGAATGTCAAGTGCCCAAGAACGGATCTTCAAAGACTGTTACAGCTGTTGTAATAGTTATCATTGTGTGTGTGCTCATGATTTCCGTTTTGGGGGCAACATTTTTCATCAAGCGAAGAGGTATATATGCAAAAGTTACTGTATCTATGTCAATAACATTGAACCTTTTGAAATAGCGCATGTTAACAAATATTTACGAGTTATAAAAGCAACACGTCAATGAAGTTAACTTTAATACTGACTTTATTTTTTTCCGTCATTGAGAAGCTCCCTGGAGAGCACAACTGATAAACTTTGATTGTATCATTAACTTTGCTTTTCATGTATGTCGCACAACTCGATGTTTATACTAGATTAAACATTCATTTCAAGAAATTTATAATGTGAGTTTTCTTCAAGGCCGTTCGAAAAGTGAACCTGGCGGTAGTGGAATGAACATGTCCCAGATAGAATCACAAGAGACAGACACGGCAGATCCGAAACAAAATGAGTCATCCAACACAAAACACGAAAAGGAACCACTGTTACAGGGGCCGCTGGTACGATTGCCTTTCGAAATTTGAAACTTGAAGCTATATAAATTAGGGTCATATTGCATTTAAAGTTGAATTTAAAGTATTATGATTACGTACGTATTTTCAAACACATTAAACTTAGTTTCTCGAAATTCCATGTAATGTATTTTCAAACATTTGTAGGAACAAATCCTACAGGTAATAAATTGGCTTTCATTTAGTAGTAAAAAATTTAATTCCATTCGTACTTTATTTACAGCTAGAATTCGACAAACTTTTCAAGCCCTTTTACGAAAAAATAGTAGCTGGCAAGGTAATAGATTTTTGTATATTTCGCTTTTATTTTCGTTTGCTTTGTTTTCGTTTTTGGCTATTTGAGCAAGATTGAATATTATAGCCTATGATTTGTATTTCAGTTCCATATATTTTTGCAACATATGACAAACTTTGCATAGTCTGCCGTCAGCCATTCAGGTTTGTACCAAGAGCTGAATTCCTGATTTTTGTTGTCAATGTTTTTTCGATGAAATATTCATCACAATTCATTGACATTCCAAATTATTTGATATATTAAGGATATTTTATCTGGTAATATATTACTACTTCGAACAATAACACCTAAAGTAGGAGAACAATTTCTATTGCTATCTCATACGAACTTCACTTCAAATGTGTCTATAATTATCAGCGTGCAAAAATACGGAAAATGCAAGATGTGCTAAATGTTAAATGCTTTTCTCATGTCCTAGTTTTGCTAACAGTTTGCAACCTTTCGCCCACTTAATAAAAAACTTATTTTTAAATACTTTTTACTGAAATCACACACAGTGGTAATAGAAGTCTTTATTTGTGTGTACGAAATCTAGAGAGCAACAACAATAATCGGAAGTAAACCTTTTATTGTCATATGAGTATGGTAAAACGTTAAGACTAATGTATATTGAAGCTAATTTTTAGCACTTTTTCAAACACTTTTTCGTTAAACTGTGAATACTTCTTTTATGCAATGTAATGCAGAGCTTTGCTTTCTTGATAAGTTCTGATAAAGCGTTGTTAAGAGTTATAATCAATTATATAGTTCAAAACCTCTTCATTTATATCAACTAATTATAACGTTCAATACATGCAGTAGCATATCTATTCCTTTTTGAAGTTTTTAAATCAAAGTATAGACCATGGTAGCTGTTTTTCTGATCATTAGTCTTCTAAAGAAATACAAAGAAAGCATTTTATAAATAATATCATATTTAAATATTACTGTCTTTCTTTTTCTGTTCGTATCTATCTATACTTTGCCTCTGTAGGCAACAGATGGAGAGTTTCAACGTCTATTGATCAAATTCATAGAGTCTTACGAGGTTAGTTTCCAGCAAATGCAGTTGACACACTTAAACTAATATGTTCGCATTAAATTGACAAATACTTTATTAAAAATGGATTTCATTGATGTTATTCTGTGATAATTTTATAATGTTATTTCCAATAGGATGCCGATGTCAGAGAGTTTCTAGGAAAAAGTATATCTAATTTGAATAATTCCAAAGAGGTAGGTTATTAATTATAAAATGGGTTTTAATTTTTGTATTTACTTTAACATCATAGACTGTTCTTCACTTAAACCTTGAAATCAAGTTATTACATACCTGCTTTGTTATACATTGACTGTAATTCCACTCATTAATTATCATTGTAAGAGGTTTGAGAGAGACAAAGAGGTTAACAAAGAATTTCAGTATTTTATGAACGATCGTACGCAATTGAAGATTTTGAAAAGGTAATGGAAAATTTATAACTCTCATTTTCGGACTGATTTGTCTTGATCTTTTGAAAACTGATTAAGTGAGCAGTTTGAAACTTAATCATATCATCCATTTCTCTTTCTGGTTTAACGATAGATTTACCAGAAAGGCATATTTTGAAAAACATTACTTAGCAAATATAACTTCAAATATTATCTTCTTTCTATCAGGACTTACTTGCCATTGCTAAGTTCTTCTCGACAAGCAAATGGGTAAGAAATCATATCCTTTTGGGAATTTAGTTTGATTGCCTTCTCCATTCATGCTGTATATTATAATGTAATTTTGCTTAATCAAACCATAAACAATTTGATACTTTCCATTTACTTTGTTCCATTATAGATGGACCGGTTTTGACAATTACATAGTATTTTATTTCATTACTATTGCAATTTCCTCATATGATTGCTTCAGATTTCCTCTGATGGATTCGTTGCAGTGCTGCAGACCGTGCTGGAAATGAAACAGGTACTTAACGACAATAACTTTCCGTATAGTACATTTGTGTTGCCCTCTTTTTATAGGTTGTCAATTATGAATAGGTTTGTGAACAGGACTTAAACTTATAGGGAACAGTGAAAACACAATAATTGTGGATGCTCGTTACTTGCGTTTGAAACAAACCCAAACAAACATATAAACATACCTCCATCTTTGCAATAAGTTTTATGTATTTTTCGTATAATTTCATTTCGCATATTTGTTTTCCTTTTTACCCTGGTACTAGAAGGTAGGTCAATCGACGTATCTTACGTTAAGTCTATATAAAATGGAAATTAAGCAACTAACGAGTCATCTTTTCTGTGTATTGCTAATTTTATATAATTCCTTTAGTAAACCAGGCTGATAAGCATTCGGCAACCTTGAGTATTAATTTCATTATACTTGAAGATAATTTTTTGTTCTATTCGAATTGTGTAACAGTTAACATCTAAAGACGGTCTTGATATCACAATGGAATTTTTGAACAAAGAGAAGGTAAGATTCTTCACTACAATTAATCTTCAACACTATAATTTCAATCAATTTACCTTGAACGCCTCCTGAAGAAAGTCCCTATTTGTATCAATTGCACGATGGTGTTACAAAACAATGGGACATGTACCCTCCATGACTTCTAATTTTTGGAGTTAAGAACTTGGTAGGGTGTAAAGTGTTGTAAGATGCTTCTCAGAGAACTCAGTTTATCAACATTTATATGCCCCGTTTTATCAAATATTTCTACTTCCGTGTTTTACATAGCAAATATATCACCGAATGCTCCACAATCACAACTGAGCCTACATCGCGTTATGCAGCCTACTATGAACTACCTATCATCGAATAAAGGCTTAATACAATGACGTTTGCTAGAGTCTAGCATTACTTCATAAAAATATGAATTAAATGAACAATTTATACAATATATTTACGAAGCTATAGGTGTACATGACTTAGCTGGTCAATTTAAGGTCTGTTTAACATTTAAGTCATATTTTCGTAATTGATCGCCTCTAATTGGTAATATATCATCTTATATACATTCCTTTACGTCACCATTGCTAAAGAAATCATCTAGAAAATGTATTTGTTCTAAATGAATTGGTAATTCAAAATGTTCCGTTTTGACACAGAGAAGGGAGCTAGATCCATTTTCGAAAAGTTGGACAATTCAAAGAATCTGTTTTAAAAGCGATACCGCTTTTCTTTTCAGATTGGTTCAAAAGTTTTCATAGATATAACCAAGATTCAAATGGATCAGAAAAGGGTAAGAAAGAAATCATTTGTCAGCATGATCATCTCAAACTGTGCTCTAAAGTGAATAACGCTAACGCAAACATTGTTCTGCTACTTGTAGAAATAGAGGCATTGGATTTCCTAGAAGTGAAAAAATAGAATTGGAAGAGGACACACCTTTAATGTTTTATCCGCACTCCAAACAGATAAAAGCTGAAGACTTGCTTCAAAGATTGAGAGTTGCAACTACTGAAAACAAGGTAAGTTTAATCTCCCAACTGCACTTATACATCCATCCATCCATCCATCCATCCATCCATCCATCCATCCATCCATCCATCCATCCATCCATCCATCCATCCATCCATCCATCCATCCATCCATCCATCCA
>JAIPMN010019005.1:0-12601 GCA_020650975.1 Apostichopus californicus
TATATACAGTGTTGTAGCCACGCCGGTAGGCGCCGGTCGGGGCGTAACCGCCACTAGTGCTTGCCGACCGGCACTCAGAGTAAATCAGCATCCTACCGACCGGCACTCAAGCTTCCTACCGACCGTCACAAAAATCAGTGAATCTTTTATTAAATGAAATCAAAATACACTGAAAATTACCTGTGTCAAACTCGAAATAATTTGTTCACAAATTTACCCAAAATAGGCCTATTACTATTCTGAATCAGAATTTTGAATACTGTAGTCCGATTCTCTAGCCTGAACAAAACCAAATAAAAACCTGGGTAACTAGTAATACTACGAAACTATGATCATCAACGCAACGAGCGAGCCATAACTCACCAGCGCAGACACGGTAATCATAACAGCTGCATGCAGTACACGTGTGAGTGATACGTACGAGAGCAGTGGCGGAGCGTCCATACAGTCAGGGGGGCGGATGCCCCCCCCCCCTGACGGACTCAAATGGACTGCTGGCGCCCTTTTCACCTCTTTACCACTTTTTACTTATTCGCGATTGCCTTTTTTATTGCGCTCTCATCTACCTATTGACATTTGTCACATTTTGTTGGTATAATTTGGCGATTACACCTATTTATTCTTCGTTTATCTGCAAATTAGCCAGGCCCGGAAAGGGTCATTTCCGGCGATCTAGGGAGTATCTTTATTCAAAAAAATTCTGTACGCCAAGCGCCAACCTGTGGTGGCGCTCCGCTTAGATAGTGTCGAAAGATGATCATCAACGCAACGAGCGAGCCATAACTCACAAGCGCAGACACGGACAGACCATTCTCGCCCCTCCTGACCGATACCCATAGCTCCGCCACTGTACGAGAGAGCAATCACACACATATCTACTGTGACAACAACGTAAATTTGTATCGCAATTGTCGGAAAGTTTAGGTTTCTGTGTAGCGTTTTTGGGCGGGTTTCAAAATATTTATCGCAATATGTATAAAATAGGGGTAGAATAGAGCCACCTAAAGGCATTGAAATCATCTAAAACCCTGTATCTTCAGGGGCTTCGCCCCTCGAACCCCACCAAGGGCCCCTGGACCTCACGCAGAGGAGGGCTCGCTATGCTCGCGGGCTGGCTGGCTTCGCTCGCCATCGTCAGACAAATTAGCCGCCACTCTCTTCAAATTAGCCGGCACTCACTTTCTCCTGGCTACAACACTGAACACAGTGTTTTGGACTAGTTAGGTAATCATATTAGTATAATTGTTTTACTTTGCAGTAGTCTTTTGCAAGCAGTCTAGTGTTGCACTCCAACAGTCCAACTCCAAGAAGAGCAAATTTTTAACTTGTTCTTATTCTGTAGTGTTGGTCTAATGCCTCGGTACAATTACATTTCCATGAACTAATAATATATCTGCATTCTAAACCATCAACTAAGTTTAATACCAAGTGTCTCCTCCAACCAACGTTTCATTTTATGATGTAATTTGATGAATTTGTTATACCATATGTAGTATAGACAATATTATCAACAGTGTTAGTTGTGGAATACATAGGCTAGGGGCTAACGTACACTACACCGTGTACACTACATCAATGAGTGACCGAAGCTTAGCACATAGACCTAACGCAAACCAACAAAACACGAATAAATATGAAATCAATGTCTTACCAAGTTTGGTGTGTCGTGTTTCAGAATACCAAAATAATTCAAACCAACCTGGTACATTTGATCATTACGTGTACAAGCACCTTTAAACTATACATACAAAGTTGGCTTAGCCTGTACAAACTTCGTACCCTGGTAATCACGATCGATGCGCTTTTGTTGTACACATGTTCTAACGTAACCAGTAAATATGATGCAATGTACATATATGTTTGGCCATAACACAACTTCCAAATTAAGCTAACAACTAGACGCGAGATGAGGCTAACCAACAGCATGTAATGTTCAAGGGTCACGGTGAGACTGAACTCGAGTCAAAATCAATTACAATGGTTCTATTCGACATTAAAATGAATTAAGTGACTCGTTGCAACCCTGACAAAAATGTCAACGTCAACTTGAAAACTGAAGAACAAAGTTGAAGGCATAGTCCGTTAACATCAAATCCGAATTCCGAACTCGTTTTGAGTGACCTTTTCGATTTCTCCAACCGTGGGTCAAGTAGGCTACATGGGTGGGCATGAATATGCTCTATCGTGGGCCACCGTAGTGGCATTTGATACTGCCTTATGCAACACTTCAAGGGTGTGAAGATTATGCTTAGATTATGTTCCTCTTTTACATATCAAAAATAATTTTTTGACCTGGACTATTCTTTTAAAGGCATTGAAGACTCGCCCAAACCGCGTGCCGCGCTCTGAAAAAGTTAACTTTCCGTTGCTTGCAAGTGAAGTTTTCTGTTTGTCGCTACAAAATGCAGACAGTAATGAAACGTGATACCTTGTTATCTTTAGCTGGACCTGAGATGTTCATCGGTGTTGTTTGTACACTGTGCTGTGGGTATTGACCGCAGCTGTATGTACTGACTGTACACTAGTGTCTAATTACCGAAGGTATGATTTGATTTTATTCGCACTCAGATTGTTCAAAATACAAAAATATTACAAAGACATAATAGACAAAAAGGACGGAATTGAAAAGAACAAAAAGAGTAACAGGAGCTAAACCCATTAGGCTGACTGAACGTCGGCCCATTTCCAATGGGGCCCTGTACTATAGACGAAAAATTGCACTATCAATGGTAAATACTAGGAAACCAATAAATAAGACAAAAAAAAACGTATATATTGCACAAATTACTGAAAAGTGCCTCCCTCTCCCCCACCCCCTAAATTACATGAGATGCTTCCTTAACTCAGCTCTAAAAAGATGAAAAGACTTAATGGATTTGATATGATTTGGAAGAGCATTCCAATCCTGATTTGCCGTGAAGTAGAAAGTAGAGCTAACACCACCCTTAGCATCAATAACATAGAAATTGTGATGTCTTGAACGAGTCCCCTGATTAAGCTGTGTGCGTATGATCTGGGATCGATGGTGGTGTCTAACACTTCTGTTACACCTCATTCGAAACTAGGTCAGATTACCGGCATTAGACGTTTCTTTTTGCGCGAGTCACACCTTTTAAATTGTAGATAACGTTGATATTGATATACAAGTGAAACAACTGGACGATGCTATTAGACACCATGTTCTTTGCAGAATTCAAGGCCTCGCGATCAAAGTGGTACGTTCTATTTTCCTATGTAAATAAGTTTCTCTCTAAGGAAAACCAGGGCCATCCCACAGTACGGCCCCTCCACCCCTCCAGTGGAGTAATTCGCTAGTCTGATCCCCGAGATTAAAAATGAATATAATTTCTATAGTATTTCAGGAAAATAATACAATATTCAACTACATACAATGGCGTGCACAAGGGCTGAGGGGAAGGGGAACCATCATCCATGACTGCATATGACCATGATCATCCATTTCCCTTTTTTCGTTCAATGCACATTTGAGCGTCGTACACGCCACTTTAAAGCACTGGCGCTATTTCAGTTTACAGTTTGATCACTGCTCGTACATAATTAATTGACCGACTGCTGCACAATTATAAATTGGCCTAAGTTTTGCAGAACTGCTAGTGTTAGACCAGGCCGGCAGAGAACAGAAACGCTGACGTGACAGGGTAAAATCATTACAAGGCCCACGTTTGGTCATCACTTACTTAAGAAAATATCTAACTGTCGAAGCTCATATTCTCTCGCGAAGTATCAGCTCAGGAGAAACCTAGCCTAACCGTCCTAGCCTGTACTGTAGTAGGCCTAAAGTTAGGCCTACAGTAGGTTTACCTGTCTTACTGTTACTGAGTGTTAGGCTTAGCACTTGACTTGAGAATATCGCAACACAAATGTATAATGACTCGTAGACCTAGCCTCACTTATGGCTTGGCTAATAACCCTAGGCAACTAGGCCTAGTTTTTTTTTTGTTATCGTAAGACCTTACCGAGGCCTAGACCATAGACTTTGGTAAGGTAGAAATTAGAATACGGTTATTTCGTGTGTTCCCTAAATTCGCGTAGCCTCCTGTTACTGTTAGTGTTATATACCCATTACATGTACTAGGCTATTAACTATTATGTAATAATGTAGCTGCACAGATAGGCACTGTGGTTGCTGTGTTCATTAGTCAAAATTTAACAACATTTTCAATCGCAATTTAATCTAGGCTTAAGTTAGATAGTCTTAAAGAAAACGGCAAAATTTCCCACATTGACACTGACTAAGTAACATCAATTTTGTATTTTGAGATACCCTCTGGGATAATTTCACCCATTAAGTAGAATTATACAGTAAACTTCAACGCATGCGCAAGTTAGAGCTATTTTTCCATGCTTCATGCAGTTTGACAACCAACCTTTACACCTGACCTTTTTTAAAACAATTTTGTTTAGTTTGTGTAGTTCTGTGCTGGGATTTTCTATGGTTGAGCATTCAATGGGACATGTGCCCTTCTTGACCCTTTAACCTGTTAATTTATGTTAGGTAATTCTCTCTATTTCTGGTGGAATTTGGTCAGACCAACAATAAAATAATATCATTATAAATGATAGAATTAAAGAGCTGAACAAAATCAGCGAGATCGTCATCATCTATATCCTTGAAAAGATCATTAATGCCCAAGGTTACTACCGCAAATTTGCTGTATATCATCACTAGTACTAGCCTAAATTTAGACAAGTTCCTAGCCCAGCCATGGATCAACAAATTTAGGCAACACATGTGCAGCTGCAGACTAGACACTGGAGTGTGAGGCTGACTTAGTGTTAGGCCTACGCCACTGTGTTAGTCAGCCATGTTTGCTTGTCAATGCAGTGAATGTCAATGCAGTGCAGTGAATGCAAGTTTGATTATGCCTACTGTACACAACTCAGAATTGTGTAGTTATAGGAGAAGAGGTACAAAGTATAGAATACCCTGCCAATTTGAAATCTCAGTTGGCCTCTGGGGGCACACTAGGATGGAGGCACAGTGGACAATTCTTTCCTTATTATTCTCAGTAGATGCAGTCAACATTAAATTATCAATACAGTTTAAGACTGCCACTGACACTACAGCCCAGAAGTTGAACCAGGACAAAGTGAACTTAAACAATTTTTATGTAACACATTTTGTTTTCAAAATAAACAACTTTCATCCCTCCACTGGAAGTGCGACTGAGCCTTCATCCCAGACTGGGGGCCCATTGGATTTTTTTTTTTTTGTATACATGTATCATGTGGTGTTGTTTTCAAATATAACTTTCATCCCGAACTGAGACTGAAATTCTATGGAATTACCTACTTGCAGGTTAAAACTAAATATAGGCTAAAGCAAACTCAGAAGGATTGTCCTTACCGCTTTAACCCTTAAAAAAGCATAAACACCATAATACGAATAGTGACACTAACAACTGTCTTGCGTACAGAAGTCATTAGGCACAGTAGTAAAGTTGATCTAGCTGACTTGCAACTTTGACAGACAAGGAAAAGCTTGTTCAAACTCTGGGTAGATGGTAGATCATCATCTAGCCTAGCCCACCTTAAGCACATACAAGTCAAGGTAATTCAACTAATTCAATTAGCAATATAACATCTTAAGTATGTATCTCATACTACCTTTCAGTTGATTTTATTATGCCATGGCATATATATTTTGTGGCCTAGAGTTAACCTGGGATTTCACGAATTGTACTTTAGACTTGAGTATTTTAAGCAAAGCAAAACTACCAGTTACTTAATTTCTATTCTAATTAAGTAATTACTTGCCATATCATTTATTGATTCCTTGCTGGAGGCAGAAGGAATTTATGCGCGATGGTGTGTGTGTATGTACAGTACAGTATGTGACACTTGCTTGTAAACATGGTAACTCAAAAAGTTAATGGTGGATTAACTTCATGCAAGTTTGGTATGTGTCTTATTGAGTACAAGAATCCAGTTTTGTTTTCTGTGAAGTTCATTTGAGGTCAACAGATGTCACATCTGAAAACTTTGTGACCACGATAACTCCAAAAGTACATCTTTGTTGAACTTCATACATGGTATGCAGATACAGCTTGTTGAGTACAAGAATCCCATATTGAAATTGGTGGAGGTCAACATTTACATGAAAGTCTGAAAATCTTGTGAACACAAGAAGTACATCTTTCTTGAACTTAATACTTAATATGTACATCCAGTTTGGTGAGTGCAAGAATCCTTTTGAAATTGGTAGAGGTCAAAGGTCACATGAGGTCAACAGGCATCAAAAGTCTGAAAACCTAAAAAAAAAAACTCCAAAATTAAAGGTACAATTAATCTGTGAATTGTCCAATGCTATGATTTTCTTTTGGTGAACATAGTTTGGTCAAATTCAGTTCTGTGAAGGGGCTCTATAGGTCTTCAACAAAACATACCTGGCATCCAGGTAATGAAAACGGCTTCTTAGTTCATACTCTTGCTTTAACTTGCACTTTAACCTCCTATGAAGTTTTCTCCCTCTGAGCTTCAAGGGGTCAACATGTTATCTCAATTGGGCCCAAACTGGCTCAAGGGGTCAACAGGTTATCTCAAAATAGTGGACAAGTTGGCCATATTTTCAAAATATTTCACATTATATAAACAATGTCATGTAACTCTGAACAACTATTTAAATGGATTTTCTAGCTCAAAGCTGGTAAACTGTGTCTATATTTTACATAGGAAGACTGTTCTTTCTGGATATAGAAACATTTTGGTTTAAAATTCTATACTGTAAAATCCTTATGGGTGAATGACATGGTTAATCCCCACAAAGGATTTCTACAAATCTTTTCTGATTCTCACTTAATTCTTGGACAAATTAAACACATTTGTTCTACATTAGTCAGATAGTTACAGTATTTTGACTTTTGAGCTAATTGTATAGCAAGGAATCACAAAGCTAACTTGCTGTCATTGTGGTATAATCTGACCGTCACACATAAATCTGCAGCCAAGTAAAATTATTACTAGAGTAGTTAATTGATTCAGTGATTGATAATATTGCTTATTTGTTTGCTCTCTTTTGCTTGATCAGGTCAAGATGGTTCTCCACTTGGTGAGGGAGTTTTGGTGGCTTTCAGTTCCCTTTACAGCAGCCGCTATTGGAATGTATCTTGATAAACAGCAGTCTGTGAGGTACAGTGGTCTGAAGAACCAGACAAAACTATACCAGAGGTCAATCAAGGAAGGAGAAGATGTGTGGAAATAGAAGTATTGAACCAAACAAAACAATCTTGAAAGAATATGTAAATTGTGTGACTTCAGAGGACACCGATGAATTCAGCTTTTATAGTCTAGGAGTGGAGCTATGGAAGATTTATTACCATCACAAGACCTGTGGAATCTCGTGGATGTTTTCTTCAGTGACAATTCCAGCTTGGCAAAGGCACAGAGAATGAAAGGCAAAAGGAACAAGAATGGATGGTTCTGTAAAGGTTGCAGAACTTCAGATGGCTTTATGCAACTGCACTTGATGCTGTTTTAAGTTAATCTTTCAATGTCAAAGAAACTGTATCATACAATAAGTTCAATGAAGAATTGATAGGGATGAGCCCCAAGGTGGTAAGAAGCGCAAGATAAGATAGGACTGTTGGTCACTGGTTGGAATCCTATTCTAGCCATAACATACCTTGTTTCACAGACCTATCTGCTCCTTTAAGAAATATCTTCTCTACAGTTGAAGTTACCTCAAATTTTATGTCAAAACAATCTTGTTTTCAAGTGTAAGTTTAATAGGCATGACACGTCATTATCATGATTGTATGCATATGCAAGATGGTGAATTGTGCTTCCTTTCACATCCTCAAGATGTATACACATTTATGAGGTTGACTGGAACATTTGCCTGGATATTTAAAAAACCAAAATTAAATGCTTTCCTCTCAAATAAGGTCCTATGTACCCGATTGCAGTGCTTATACACCCCCTCTACACTTATTGAACCCCCTCCAGTGCCTCCACACTTATTGACCCCCCTCCACTTATTGAAGTTTTCAAGCTATGAGTAGTCCGGATTATAAGAAAGTTACAAATGTTCAAAAAACACTGAATTAACATGTACTTTCATAGTGATTTATCTATCGGTATGAATACCATAATATTGTTGAACTATGTATTCTTGTTCCTTTGTGTGTGGAAGACTAAAAAAGAAAATAGAAAATATTTTAAGAAATGTTTGAGCATTTTATTGAAATGATCTTGCTACTAGAAAAGACCAAAGAAGAATAAATATTCACTTCCAAAGCAGGACCTGGACAGCTGTTCTAATGGTTACAGTGGGTTAAGGAGAGAGATATATACCAATGGTTATACATAAAATACGTCATATGAAATAAGCCCTCGCAAGTATTATTTATTAGTGTGCCTAACTGACTGTTTTATCCAACATAACCTTAAAACAGGTGTACCTGGTAATCAGGTATTACAAGACAGCAAAACATGAAGCGTCGGTGATGAAATGTCTACATAAGACATACCGAATTGTTCTAGTCGTAAAACATTCTACACTCTACCAAGATTTTAAGATAACTTGCTGCATAGTTGGAACATTCTTGTGTGAAGGCTAGCAAGGATATAATCTAGCAAAGATTTGCCATATCAGGAACATGCTACAGTAGTTCAGATTGTAATATTGGAACAATTTGCAACAGTTCCTTATTTTCTATTAGCTTTCTCAAATTGGTCACATAAATATAAAAACTTCCTACCAGTAAAAAAATTGTAAGGCTATACACACAGATTAAAAGTTGAAAGTTAAATGTCCAAGGTTTGATAAAGGAAACTTTCTTGAAGAGGTGATAACGGTCTTTTATACAGCACAGAGAATACATTAGGCGGTAGGCTATCAAAGGTAGGTTCAACGCATGGAGAGTAGTTGTTTGCTTTTATATTTAGCTGATTGTTCAATCTGTTTTAAGGCAGCACCTCTGATCTTAGCATGATACAGTCTCTGTTGTAAACTGTCCTGTCTTTTGAGTTCTCCTCCATTCAGATTTCTTTCTCTCAGAGGGTGAGGGCCATTCTCTTTACCCTGAGCAACAAAGTGAACTTTGCGCTTTCCTTTTTGATCAGCACAAAGGGCAACTGGATGTATCTCGTCCTGGAAATCTGAGCAGTGTAAAAACAAAAAATTAGATTGGTACATAACGAAACATACTTCAAGTAAAACGAACATTTCGGTGACTCACATTACAAAAGATGAGCCAGGTAATAACTTATCTGGTATCTCAATCCACAACTTATTTTAATTGCTACAAAGATGTTATACACTCAGGCATTCAGTATTTTATATTGAGCAAAATTCATGCATCTCAAAGATCTAGATTAGTACCAAAGTGCTGCAATTTCAAATTTCTAATATAATTGATTCTTGGGTTCCATCGAAAGTTCATTTAATTTTTTTGTTACTATCACCTTGTCAAGGTGGTAGACTAGAATTCGAGTTCAGACACATTGATGAAGGAGAAGAAGCCTTAATATTAGATTTGCAATTCAAAACATTTGTTTTTGAAGTGTTTATAGTGAGCCTACAAATATTATGAAAGAAATGGCTGTACTGATGGATCTCCATCTTTCAGAATGTCATTTGCATGCCTCAGCTAGTTCAGACTGTCACATAAAATACTGTGTAATCACAACAAAAGTGTAGTCTTTAATTTGTCATCAGAATGCAAAAACTAAAATAAAAGCTGAATATTTTGGTGAAGGGCTATTCAGCTAGGAATTAGACCTAAGCCATCAGGCATTTAACAAACATTGCCCTGCAATTGCTAAGCAAAGATTTAACTACTTCTTTAAACAGCTGTATCATCCACTGCTCACTTGTTTTTGCAATTTTGTCAAATATGGTAAGAACATGGATGTTGAGATACAAATAAGTGGGAAATAAATTCCAACTTTATTTTAGCTCATGGATAGGTGTTTGGGTTAGAATTATGTTATTTAAAGGGGCTTGGAGAAGGATTTATATGTAACTAATTGTTAAATGCATTCAGTGATGTAACCATGTTTATCCTGGCAGTCCAATTGGTTGGTTCACCCCACTCTTGGACTAATTTTGTAACCTTCCCATGTCTTCAACTTTTGGAATTTGAAATGATAATATTTCACCGAAAGGTAAATATTCTTGTTTCTAGCACATTGTTCTTTTGATATCAAACCAAAATAAGGTTGCAACTAATCAGAGGCCAAAATGAAACTTTCATAAGAGTATCATTGACATGTATAAAACAAAAAGTGCAAAGTGTCAATCTTTACAATCCTCAAGTTATCAATGAACTTTGATATGAGTTTGCCATCCAAAAACAAAAAACTGATGAAAACCAAAATAAAAACCTACTCCATGTCTTTTGACTGTACATAATAGGTGTTGGGAATTTTACGAATCCACAAAAAGACAAAAGGAATAACACAATAGAGAACAATTGATTTCAACAAATGCTGCAAAATTACATTTAAACAAATACAAAGCTAAATACAAGAAATACAATGATAAAGTAAAGACTGTGACAATGGGAATTAATCATATTGTTGTTCATTTTCCCCAAGAGTTGACATTGAACCAGATATTTAGTGTATCGTGAGATTTTTCATATTATCACTGAATATCTCATTGTAAGGATTTAATCACTTGATAAAGAAGATGAACAACAAAGGAAACAAACCATTTAACAAAGAGTGGAAACAAAGCCACCTTTTACAAAGAAGTACACAAGCAACACACATAAATATATATGTAACATAAATAAAGCTATCTATTTGAACATTCAAGTTCTTGGAATTGGGTTTCATATTCTATTTTTGGGAAAAAATAATGAGATACAAAAATTTACACAAGAATAAAGAAAATAATAATACTAGTAATAGCACGCAAAAATATATACTGTATTTACTTGGTTCAAACTAATAGTCTCGAGAAAAATCAGAACTGGAGGAGTTATGAACTAAACTTGCACGCATCCTGACAAAGACTTTCAAATTGTCAAGCCTAATAATTTGATTAAATCACCTTAAAATGATGACTGGTCAACAGAATGGCAATGTCTTAGCAGAGAGTTGTGTTTGATTGGCCAAGTTTCCGGGACTTTCCGGGAATAGTGACCAAAGTGACTGAGTTATGACAACAACGATTACAACTGTGTTACTTATAAATTGGCTTATTAACATTCTTTGTTTGTGTGTACAAGGTGACAGGGTTTCACCTTCTAGTCATAGCAGGATCTTCAAGTGTTTTCTGATGAAGTTCACAGATTTAGGCTAAGATACGGAAGGATTGGTTGTTGCTTCTTTTTATCACTATTTAGATAAAACCTGTTTACATTTGATGTGACTATTATGATTATATTTGGTAGCGATGAACTATAATTGGAGGTCATATTTTTCAAATCAAACATAACCAGTATTGTGAAATACAACACAAGAGATCATACAATCACTACAATAACCACTCTCCATTGGTAACCGTTTTCTTCAGTCAATGAATTGGTCAAATTTCGATGGGAGACACCAATACGATCGGTAGCAAGAAGCATTAGAAAGATCAGTCTACATACAGTCTCCACAATAATAGTGTCTCACATCTGTGAATTTATTTCTGCGAGCTGATCATTTGGACTCAAGAAAATAGGGAA
This sequence comes from Apostichopus californicus, assembly GCA_020650975.1. Lineage (NCBI taxonomy): Eukaryota > Metazoa > Echinodermata > Holothuroidea > Aspidochirotida > Stichopodidae > Apostichopus > Apostichopus californicus. The sequence continues at coordinate 11,643 of JAIPMN010019005.1, forward strand.
GATCTACGAATGGGTTTTGAAGAAGGAGGTAACGGTCTAAGAGGTACGTGGTTCAAATCATCGGGAAGCGAACATAATCTGAAGGCTCTACCTGTCTGTTTGCGGAGCTCCATGACTCGGTCGTTGGTCTTCAGCTGCTGGTATTCCTTCAGCAACGACTCTGCCCTATTGGGTGAAAAATGGAATAGGTCTGAGAGTCAGATACTGATGTCCCCTAGTTCAGATCACTTTGAAATTTTCAAACAAGAAATTAATCAAAGGGAAAAACAATTTATACAGTTTTTGAAATTCAATCCTTTTCATTCTCAAGCAAATGACAGATCTTAGGAATTCTTTGCAGGGAGAAGGACAAATGCATACTGAACGATTTTTTTACAAACTACATTAATAAACACCGATGTGTACTAACACCACAGACAACTGACACACAAACAACTGTACATCTGTATACTCTTTGCTTGTCACCTGCTCAGCTTTTCTCGTGCCATATTTTCTCTCAGTTCTAGTCGTTTCTCTTTTGCGTCCAGTTCTTGCTGCCTCTCGTTGAGTTGAAACTCTCCGAGTCTCAGCTGTTCTTCCCTCCGGTGTAAGTCCTCTCTCCTGTCTTTGTCATCGGACCTTGGGACTGGACTGACTCTCTTTTCCTCTTCTTTGGGAACAGAGGGTGCCTGGATCTTTGGATGGTGGAGTAGTTCCTCAATGGACGGTCTTAATATTGGCTGAGTAGTGTCACAAGAATAATTAACACTAAATTAGTTCAGATTTTAATCAGTTTGGTCATTACTTGTATGGTATTAGTGCTCCAGCCAGAGTTTACAGAGAAAGTAGTAAAACCCACTTCAGAATTGCTTGCATGGCTGACATAGTCGAACTCAAATACTATTATTTCAGCAGCAATTGTTTCTGAATGTCTTTCTGAACTTCTTTTTACAATTTAGTATCTCAAACCACACATACCT
>JAIPMN010019009.1:0-10789 GCA_020650975.1 Apostichopus californicus
AAGGAGAAGGAGAAGGAGAAGGAGAAGGAGAAGGAGAAGGAGAAGGAGAAGGAGAAGGAGAAGGAGAAGGAGAAGGAGAAGGAGAAGGAGAAGGAGAATGAGAAGGAGAAGGAGAAGGAGAAGGAGAAGGAGAAGGAGAAGGAGAAGGAGAAGGAGAAGGAGAAGGAGAAGGAGAAGGAGAAGGAGAAGGAGAAGGAGAAGGAGAATGAGAATGAGAAGGAGAAGGAGAAGGAGAAGGAGAAGGAGAAGGAGAAGGAGAAGGAGAAGGAGAAGGAGCACAGCTCACTGCATTTCCAATGTTTGGCCGACATATCGATACAATTGCTTGAGTACTACACTTAACCCCCCCCCCCACGCCCAAACCCACCACCCCACCCCAAAAGGAAGAAAGAAATGAGTCGGATAATAATGACAACTTCAGCTATGGTCTGTTATTGCATTGGCATGAAGTTTCTTTTACCAAGGACGATTGCATTTAGCCTGGGGCAAAAATGTTCAAGTTATATTAAAAAATGCAGCTTTTTTTCTGAATGAAGGTCACGTCTATTATAGAGGGATTGCCCGTAGTCTTGTACTCGCCTAGTATGGCTAGTCTTTCCATATCCTCTATGTTTTTGGTTGTTATCACTGTGCTACACTGAACCAAACCATAAAGATTAATGCCGGGCTCACAAGTTTGCACAGTTTTGTAATGTTGTTTATCAGATGTTTATATAGTGAGCACTAGTATGGCTGCCGGGCAGGGAGGTTCATAACGTATCTATATTGGCCTCTACGCGTTATGCTTTTTCTTCTTCAATGCGTAGGGCAATCAACCAATAAGATCCGTGGAAAATCGGACATTACCCCCATTTTAATTAATTAGCTGTAAAAATAACTGGGCGTCTCGTTGCGCGTATATAGAGCGAGAATAAAATGCGCGAAAATCATGTGGAGTCAAGCCTGAAGAGGGCGGCAGCCCCAACCCACTTGTAATGGATCCAGTGAGAAATGCATTTTTTTCAATGGAGCACACGTTCCCATAACCCATAGACTTGCAATAAGTTCCATCTGTACACAGTCCGTGCAAGAAACGACCGTCATATCCCTTTATGGGGACTATATCCCCACGTCAGGATCTTCATACTGTTAACCTTATAAAAGATGTGATGTCTGACCAGAAAGTACAGTTATGACAAATAGCTACTTGTCCCCGCTATTGAATGTAATGTGCCTCTGTTTCATATCTGACACAGGAAGTACGTGCGTTTAGACTCTCGCATATGCATAGACATAAACACCGGTGAGGTTTGTCTGACGGTTACCATGACGACGGTCAATAATTACATAATTTGATCATTTCTTTGACCGTACTTCAACGTCGCAATAATAATGATAATAATAATTATAATAATAATAATAGACTGATTCGTACGTCGATGCAGTTGACTACACCAGTTCGACTGCATCATAAGACGCGCGTGTATTAAATTGAATACACACATAATCACTATACAGGAGATACAAATAATTCAATCCACGTTGTAACATTTAATATCTACCGAACCTTCTTGGGAATCTAAACTTACAAGCAAGCGCTTACTGTTTATATTTATGCAGGCTGAACTGACAGTCCTCTTACCCCCACCTTTCCCCACCTGACGGGGTTTTAATGTATCTGTCGAGCCCCCCTCCAACTATATAATTCCTGTAATATTGTTTACATTTTGTTATATAAACGACGTCCCACTGTTACATATACATCGGGGGATACACAAACTGCCTGCCGTATTCGCTTTTATAACACGAATCATGATAAAAAAAATGGGTGATATAACGTAAGACGACTGAGTAGAAGATTTTGTTCGCTCAATTCGGATGCCCTTAAGGATAGCTTAATCTAGCTATAACTTAACACACATGGGGAGTTTAGTCTGAAGGGAACTAAACCTAGGGTAACATCGGGGAAAAGGTAAAGAATGAGTGATTTCGTCGGCGACAATGATGAGATATGTCATAATATTAAGGAAAGGTGAAAAGGTCTGTAAAGAACAAATGAGTGCAGGAACCTCAACTCGTCCCCATGGGTCCAGATGGCGGGAGCTTAATGTCAGAATCTAAAGGACCCTAGATGCACATGCCAGAAAAAAATCGTTAGACATATATAATTATATACCTTATAAATGGAAGAACCATTTGGCTGACGTCACCAGACGAGGGTATTTCGAACCACACATAGTATAGCCACTCGTCGTTTTTCTTTTTTTTTTAATGTTTTTATTTCTTTTAAGTAACAAGCTTTGTCGCTGCGGGCTAAAAATTCTTTCCAATAGATTTCAAAACCATATGAGTCAGACATTCACTGGGGGCAAAAAGCTGTTATTCTTTGCATAAGTTTGGAATTGTCGACCCGCCACCCATATCGCGAGCTAGAATGATCCCTGCATACACGTTTTGGAAGACTGCACGAACACATAAGTTTTCCAGGTTTACGTGAAACATATAGTCCACCTGTCTATCATGCCATATACTTGCAAAATGATACATACCATACTTAAAAATCCATCTTGCATGGTTCCATACTAATGCAATTAGAACAATTTAATTTAATGGTTTCATAAAATGAAAGTGCGCATGCTCAGCTACAGTCGAGGATCATGTCTTGGCTATAGGTTTAACCTGAGTCATCATATCGTGCATGTCTACTATACTAAAATATAATACACACAATTAAAAAAATATATATATGACAGATTTATACGCTATTGGAAAGCTGTTCTAAGACACAAGGGAAATTCAAGATACAAATATATTTATGCATAAAAAGGTGACCATTGTTATCGGCTTACAATACTGATTTTGACAACAAGTATATTTATGTGCATACAACACATTGACAAATGCTTCTGGAGAAACATATTACGCCTATATACGCCATGTGTTATATCGATAACTTGCTTTTATTCTAGTGATATTTGGGAGATTTTTATAGAATGACAATTAAAGGAAACGGTCTGTGAGACGGAAAGGGAGTGTTTTTCACCCTATTTTAAGGCTTATTCACTTATCACTTTAACGTAGTTCCCAATGTCGTACTCATGGTTCATTTATGTTGGACACATAGGACTCAGACATGAATAGAACGGTCACCAATTTGTTGATGTTTTATGTGGCATATCTTACGTATATAACTCTCAAGTGAGGGTGGGGAAGGAGGGGGAAGGGGTGAAAGGGAGATGGGTCGCAAAATTGTGGAGTCCCCTTCCCGCTCGCGCCAGGGACCACCACTGTAGGTAACACTATTCAGTTTCTAAAGAATGCTGCTTTAAGCGGCTAGAAGATATACGACAATAAATTGATGCATGATAGGTGAAGCTTGCACCTGCGTACCAAGGTTGTCTACATCTTCTACCCCTTCCCATCTCCACCAGTATTGTCTGGTATAGTATGTAGTTTCGCGGATGTGACTATTCTTGGTAGGAATACTACAGCTAGTGGACAATATCAACGAAAAAGCAAATGCATCATATGAGACTCATTGTGTAAGCAACACCGTTATTATTCAAAAGGTAATATATTAGTTTTTGCACATTCAGCACCCGTAAAGCGCATTGAACAACTTTTGCTGGAGTCTGCGCTATATAAGACTAGTTATTATTATTATTAATTAATACTACTAGATATAGGGCCTATAGTAAAAAGATATATGCTTTCTCTTTAGAGCAAAAATAATATTTGTGTATAGAAAGATTTTCTGAAGAAATATTGAGCACACTTAAAATCTAAGTTTAGTTAAGCAATTAATAATTAGACTGGAGGTCGGAATGTTATGACCTTATTGCTAAAAGTCATCCAATAATTAAATTGTAGTAGTAGAAAGAAAACAGAGTTTCGCCGAAACTTAAATCATCACGGAGAACACCCAAAATAGTCTGTATGTCATAGTTAACTCGAACGGAGTTTCAAAACCAACGATATACAAAAAAATATGCTTGCCTATGAGTAGGGGAGAATTGGGTTTGTTTTCATAATTTAATGAGAATGCATTGCAAGGTTAATTGGAGTATCATTGAAGAAAAAATAGGTATTTTATGATAATTAAGCAACTAAGCATGACGTCATACATGCGCCATGCACCATATTCTTCGAGACCGTTTAAGGCATAATTTGAAATAGTTGTGAAAAGTCTCTTTTCATTTTTTACTTTTGGTAAGTAATTAATATTGTCACTTGTTAATTAATCATTATTCTTAAACATATCTTAACGATCATTGCGAAGAGATAAAGCAATTTAAGTGATGCGAAAGAATGTATTTCACTATTTCGTGAGATATTTGGAAAAATAAGAATTATCAGGGAAAATATCGGGGAGAATAAGCTTTCTCGTCCTTTTCTTTAATTCACCGACGATATAAGACGATATAAGACTAACTCGTCACATATCTACCTTGTGAAGTTTACGGCTGCTATTGGATCTGTTGTTAATAAAATATGCAGAGCGAAAAGCCTCTCTTTATTGGAACTGAATATTCATAGCGGTGTCAAGAATCAGTGGAAAGAAAAATTGCGGTGTTACACGTCTCATTTTATAACGGTGCAAGCACAAACTATCGATATATTATTATCCTAAGGGAGAGTTTGCTGGCAGATGGTTAGATCATGACAAGAACTGGAAAATCGTACGCTCTTAATTATTAAGAATTCAATTTGAGGGTTCTAGAATCTGTAACACGTTGCAGTAAAGTTTCAGACATTTTGCTTGTTTATTTTTAATTTTATTTCAAAAGCTATATGAATGATTCATGATAGAAATTAATTTACCCTATTCTAATTTCTACATATCCAGCAGCCCCTCCGCCCTCCGTCTTCCGCCCCTCATCTCGTTGCTCTGCCCCCCCCCCCCCACACCCAAATAACTAGTGGCTTGTTCAGGACGACTGTTTAAGAAGCATTACTTCCCGTTGAAGTATAAGCGCTTCATCGGTCGGTTAATTAACATAATCCGTTGATCTAAGCCTGCTCAAAATTACATTTGCAAATTTGGATAGGTCTGCAGGGTAAATCTGTCCATTAAAGTTGTGACACCTTCAAACTGAAGGTTTTGACTTTTCATTAGATTAATGAGCTTAAGTCTTTATCGAGGTTTGTCATGTATTTGCTTTGTTAAACACAACCAATTGTTTTTAGGATAATTATAAGGTTTCAGGTTTTATGGATTGAGGTAGACATATGACTTGGCTCAGCTCTCAGCTAGAAAGCTTAATATTCTAATTAAAGGCCCAGAAGTTGAAGGCCCGTTGTTACGTAATACTTTTATATGAAACATCGTCGAAAGATAAAGCGGAATTTTATAACCTTATGACGCTATATTGATTGATTAGGGAAAAAAAGAAATTTAAGCCAATATATAAGGTTTAATTGACGTTTGGAACATGTGGATGATTTCTCATGATTTTATGACATCGGTAGACCATATCCTAACATTGATATTCAGAATAAACCTAAAATGCCGTCACACATATATAATACGTCTTCCTGACGTCATCACAAGTTTCACAAAAGTGGTATCTTAAAAATAGCTACATTAAAAAAAAAGCTACATTAATTTACATAGGCCTATATACTTCTCAACTTGGAACCTCAGAGACCTTTAGTTCATCTAATGAAGATGACACAGTTTGTTCTTGACGTTTTGTAGTGCGTGTGTATTGTCCTATTTTACTCTGACATTAAGAGTATATACTCTATATTCACTTTATTTGGAAGGTTTATACAATATTATGTTAGAGCACGTTTCTTTGATACAATCACCTCATGCGGCGTGACACATCAATCTAGCTTAAAGATCTAATTTCATTATGGTAGTCACAAACAACCAAAGACTGAACGCCGGTTCTGGAATTACATCAAAACCGAAAAAAATATCGAGTTTTATAGCTAAGAGAAAAAGAAAAGGAGACAGACAAATTTCTATTTAATTGCATATATAGGGGGTCTGAGTTGGAAAGAACCTGGCCAATTACAGAATGGTTAATAAAATTAGAGGTTATTTAATGGAGACATACATATACAGATATAGAGATACGCATAAAGTATGCATAGAGTACGTTGATGTTGTGTGTTTACAGGTTAATTGTATGCATTTAAAAATGACAACCGTTTAATAAAAAAACATATATGGTTGAGATATTTGTACTGTTGTGCTCTTCGATTTACATATATATATATATATATAGATGGAACTGTGTCGTTTTCTTTAGTGCGTTAGTGTCATAACGATATTAAACATACCATTGCGTATTATTGCATCCGATACACACAGAGAACACAGTTGGACTGTAAATCTTAAAGTTTTGTACCAAAGTAATAAACTGGATCGTGCTATGAATCGGTAGCATGTGCTATTATAGATTACAGTTAGAACTGAGGATAAGCCTATGTGTAATCCCAACAAATCCAGTTGTTGGGGATTTGTTGGGATTACACATATCCTCAGTTCTTACTGTATAAACCTAATAGCACATGCTACCGATTTATCAGATTTGTCAGCACGATCCAGTTTTTACACATGTGGTACAAAACTAAGATTTACAGTACAGATTTTAATGTAATCTCTGTGTGAATCGGCTGATTATTAAGAAATTCACGCTTCTTCGATAAAGATAAACAAAAAAATTAAATTCCTGTGGCCGACAGTATACGAGAAAATTATTCCACCCTATTAGTGAAAAAATCAGATCTCAAGATATCAATATATCTTGTTTTTATAAATCTATAGATATGTTTTACTTTACTAGATTAACATATTACCATGACAGATATTCTTTACTTTACTTTCCTATATGATGTTGTTTTGGATCTGTCTTTGAAATCTGACACATTCGGAATTGTAAATAGAAATGTAAAGTTTGCAATGTTCTATTTATTTAGTATTTCATCACTATGTAACTTTTTTGAAGTAATATTTCCTTCATTGCAGGATAATTGATTTGTACATTATGAAGTAAAACAAACACGTCTCTTTTTCTAGGTTCAATTACCATGGTGACTGATAACTCTGGTAACTATGCTGTTGCCAGATGCAATATAAACTTCTACGAAATTTGACACAAACTATAAGAATGTTATTCACGGATGCCAATTCCCTAACACATATTTCGCAACGCTAATTTTACAGTAAGACCAAAAACACACACAAGTGTACATATCTTATTAAATCGATGTATAGGCTTCAGTGACATGTTTCCGTCACTCAAAATATGAAATATTATACACAATCAACTTAATTATACACCCATGTTGAAACAACGTGGAAGAAAAGAACCTTAAAGATAAATTAGAGACAAACTTAGAAAATTAGAAACAAATCAAATTTTATCGCAGGGGGAAGACAAAATTGAACGCTGATAACCTTTTTTATGGAGTAAAGAATTGACTTTTGAAAAATCTTAAAGCGGTTGCTTTCATTTGGTCAGTAAGTTTACTAAATCTTTATTACCACAAAATGCATTTGATCTCAAACTAAGAAACCTTCATAATTTTCCGAAACATTTTTTTTATGTTTTCGTTTTCTCCACATTTCATCGTGGACACGCTGCATACTGTAAACGGCCATGCATATTCATTGCAAATGGGGAAATATTTCTAATTTTCGAATGTTTTAAATCTACAATTGTAATGAAACTTAAGTTTTCACACGAGTATACACTACATTTAAGGACATTTGAGTGCTGTAATGCCCTAAACTTGACTCAAGTAGACTGATTTTAAGAGCAAACTTACCTTTAAAGAGAGGACATATTTTCCATATTCCTAGGCCTCCGAGACTCAGCATTTGACCGATTGAAGTTTCCATGAAGAAAGACGGTATACCAGCACAGACTAGTGTTAGAACATATGGAACCAAGAAAGCACCTAAAATAGAAAGGAAAAAATACAATGATAGTTATCATCACCAGCATCCTGAAACAAATATTAGATTGGATAATTTCAATCCGTTCACTTCTAGGAAGCATGCGCGAAACTATCTGTTATTGAAGCGCAAGCAAACATGGATGGAATGATAAAAAACAGATATATCCTACTTTGTTTTAGTATATCAACCTATATATCAAATATTAGATTGAATAATTTCAATCCATGGACTTGTAGAAGCACGCGCGAAACAGTCTCTTCTTGGAACACACTCGAACATGGACTGGATGACACAAAACAGCATGTAAAATATTTATTGAACATCAGCATCTTATATTGAATATTAGATTGAATAATTTCAATCCATGCACTTTCAGAAGCACGCGCGAAAATGTCTCTTACCGGAATGCAAAATCGAACATGGATTGAATGGTACACAAAAGTTATCACATTTTTATAACATCGGCACTATATGTTGAATATTAGATTGAATAATTCCAATCTATTCACTTTAGAAAAACATGCGCGAAACTATCTATTATCGGAAGGCAATTCATGATCCTATGTCGAGTATTAGATTGAAACATTTCAATCCATACACTTTTAAAAATCATGTCTCTTATTGTAACGTAGATTAAATGATACAAGATAGATGTATCCTATTTTAACATTATGCATAAAATCGTGACTTTTTGAGTTTGTTATGTGCTGAACGTTGACATGTTGGCCTGCCTAACTTATTAGAGTAGACAGTCTATATATCCATAATAGCTCCTACGTTTCAATAACGTTCAGTCCCACAGAGAAAGACACGTTCACTCGACCTATATATCGTGGAAAGCTTCTCCTAATTGGGCTATTAGTTTCTCATTTTCAATAACAACAGAATTCAGTTAAATCATAGATTATATAGAATATACACGCTATGCTAATCTGGGCAAGAAAAGGTTGACCTCGTTCTCCGTGACGAAATTGTTGGATTTCTATAGATTTGGGTTTCTTGATCAATTTGAATTCTTTTTTCTCTTGAAATGCGAACAAATATTTATTAGTTTATTGTTTGCAATTGTAACGAGGCATACTTTATTTAACCTTGCTATAATCTGTTATTATAGATTGACCAAAGACGGACTATACTTTAACAAAATGTGAATATTTTGTAAATACTTTAAAAGAATGGGCTCATCTTACTGCAATTAGCTCAATGTTTCCGGAGAAAAAGGTGAAAGTTGCATATTACCAAAGTACACATAAATCGCTGTTATCAACAAAAAAGAAAAATCTTTTCGTAACTTCACTTGTCAAATGTGAAAAAATGAGTGAAAAAAAGTGAAACACTTTTATGTTTGCAGCCAATCGGAATGTTACGTGTTATAACTTGTAATAAACTGGGAATGTAAACGACTGAATTTAAAGACTACACACAACTGTCCATGTTTAGTTCTCTATATAGTTGTGGATATTATATAGAACATGGGAAAGTTGAGGTGTTGTGTGGGCTGGTGGGCTGAGGTGGTACGTGGTTCGATGAGGTGAGGCGTGGTGGGTTGCGTTGGTGTGAGTGTGATGTGGTTCGATGAGGTAAGGTGTGGTGTGGGTTGGGTTGCTGAGAGTGTGGTGTGGTTCGGTGAGGTGAGACTTGGTGAGAAGGGGTGTGAGTTATAATGTGGGAAGATCATATTGTGCTTGGCTTACACTTGCATTTTTTTCCTTTTCGAGATTTTGCTGAAACCATGAAACGTTCTCGCATAACTGGTACTACTCGATTTGTTTACAGATCTATGTGGTTACAACCTAATGAGTGCTCCATACTAATCGCTTAGTTCACTTACAATACATTTCTGTTCCTCAAATGCTTACTCCTAATTAAATCATTCCTGGTACAATGCTGTTGGACCAATATTTTCAACAGATTAATTCTTTGAGGCATATCTAATATTTCTTTGAAAGCCAATTCCACTTACAGTTTTCAATCGGTTTTGAAAACGGCATTTCCCAGTGGACACGTAGGATCGTCCCACAAGCCACGCTGTCCTATCGGTCCCTTGTCCCAAGGTAGTTAGGTAAACGGGCGGTCGGTAAGGCAGTGTTCAGGGTATCTTCGCCTATTTCTCCTGACCAAATATAGACTATACGGTATTCGTAAGTAACCACGCATAGCCAAATAATAACAAAATGGCGATATCATATCGTACAAAGTTTGGCAACGAACTTGCTGATTAACCAAGTAATAATGTTAGTCCTTATTGAACTGGAAGAATTTTGTATTCATCTGTGACGGACAACACCTTCAGCCTTGACCTAGTTTTTATTATGACTTATTTTTTTGAGTATTTGTAAAGAAATAAGAATGCTAATTCATCTAGATATATGGTTACTTTTAATCCGCTTGTAACTGGTGGTTTCCATTCCACAATTATTTGTGTTGCGTGTTTAGACAAAGACAGAGATTTCTGTTCCTTCAGGCAGCGGAGTATACAACGTTGAACCAACTGATCAACGTGTTATTAACAACACGACAGACTTCTCTGCATGGAACGCCAAAGTAGACAAGTGCTTTTTATTTCTTATGATCAGTTTATACAATTCATACATCTATACCTTCAGTTTTACAGAGATTAACCAAATCAAATCTAGGTTAATAGGTCGTCCTTTTGTCCTAACATATGCTAGAAGGGTAGAAGGACGAAAAAATTGGGCACCTGTGGTCAAGCTTTTACTCTTACTCAACTGCCTTCACAAGAGCATCATTTTGTTTAATGTATACGCTTGTGTTATCCTTCTCCTTTTGGGATTGATTTTGAGGGATATAACCTATATATAGATATATTCGGAATGCATAGTTTTGGAAAAGTTTAGAAAACTTCACATGCTAACAGTTTGGGACAATAGAGAA